>JAQIWU010000328.1:0-28304 GCA_034696445.1 Isotomiella minor
CCTTAGGTTCCCATTTTTTTTATGTTTTGTTGAGATTCTGATGTGACCTAATGATAAGTCCCACATTCTCACGCCTTATTATATTTATCTTACCCATATTCACCTTAGCAGGTTCACTCAACCAAAGAAAAAATGGGTAATTAAATTCCTAACTAAAAGCAGACGTAGGTAAGTTATTTACAATACCGTAAACTCATGATTAGCCAGCCAGAGCTTTATTGCATTCATAAAAAAACATTACGCACTCACTACGCAGTTTGTCTTGTTGTATATGTATGAAAAATGAGAAAGACACTTGGGACAAATATTATGGCCCTTTGTAACGTTTCAAATTGACAGCATAATCACAAGTTTTCGTCATTGTCATTTGGGTAGAATGTTGTTTATTTGGTATTTTGGTAATTGAATTACATTTCCTTTTCCTTGTATTTACAGAGTCTGGATTAAATAAAGGTATGGGCAATTAAACTTGCTGTCCTTTTTTAAATGGTCTAAGTACGCTTTATTGCACAAGGAGACGAGAGTTTGCCGCTTATTAAGTTGATGTCATTTCGTTTCGTGTTAACAGAATGCATGAATTTTGTGGTGAATTACAAAAATTGATCTGAAAACTTTATCATCTAGAGACACACCCTTACCATTATATCCTATTGCGTGACTTCCCTCTTCTCTAACAATGATTATTTTGTCGCTAAAAATGTCCAAACTTAAAACTACCACGAAGCATGTCAGGCTTGAATATTATGGAAAACATGACTGCTTTGCTTTTATTGCATTTCAAAATTGGTGACAGAAAATGGTAGAGAAGACTTAGCTCCTGAAAAGAAGAAGGGGAAATTGTTTGTTTCCATTGTTGGTGTAGGAGGTAGACGCTGAGGTTGTTGGACGCACAAAAGCATTATTCCTTAAACCAACCAAGAGGCCAGGAATGAATCCAACAACGGGTTGATTATTATTATTATTGTTCTCTGCATTCGTGTTCTTGTTCTGATTAAACAGTGCCGATGGATCAATGTCCAGGTAGACGGGAGATAACCCAGAGTTCATATTCCCCTCGTTCTGCACGGTAGCAGTATTTGTGTGGGGGACTTGTGGCTCGTGTCTCGCATCCAGGGGTATTGCCCCTACCATGTTTGCTCGAAGAGATGTGGGCAGTTGGGACTGAAACAGATTGGATGTTACGTAGTTTGGAGAGGGTCTTTGTCCTTGTCCTCCCACCGACACGTAGTAAAAGTACCCTGAATAAACAAACACATTTTCTCTCAAGTACTTTCTGTCAAAGTCTGACTAGATTATGGCTTACCAGGAGCGGTGGGTTGTTCTGTTCCTCCATTACTGCCAAAAGTATTTGTCATCTGCGGTTGGCTTTGGTAGGTTTGGGACTGGAGATTGTGGTACCCCATTGGAACAGGGTGTGAAGGTCCTCCAAGCATGTGGCTTATCTGATAGGAGGAACCCATAGGACCTGCTCGTGCCTGACCTTGGCTTTCCGTTCTTACAGGTTTGGTAGTTTGGAAATACTCTTGTTGCATAGGTTGGATGGGTTGATGATACTTAATGTTATTCGCTCCTCCATAAGACACGCTCAACTGGTACGATGCTTGTGGACCAGCGTTCTCCCGTTCCACTGAGACCACTGGTTTCGGGATCTTTACAGCGGCAGGGATCCCTGAAGGTTCATCTTCTCGGCCTACGACCACAGCATCATTTTCCAATTCATCATCTTCAACCTGGGCATTTGTGTTACCATCAGGAGACGGTGTCTGATCCGGTTGTTCTTTCAAATCGGCTGGTGCTTTTTCCTCAGACTTTTCAGAATGTACAGCCACAATCTGCTGAGAAGTAGAAGGGGGTGGTTCACTTCTTTTCTCAGATTGCTGCGATGCCTGAGCTTCTGCTGCTGCTGATCGTGCTTGGCTTCTTTGAGTTGCCTTGATGAGTTTAAGCTGTTGGTCGTATGCTTCAAAAAACTTGGCCCTAGCTGCTTGTACCTCGTCAGTTTCTGGAGGGGGTGTTGGTAGTTGAAACTCTGGTATGGAAGGGTTGGGGTTTTGTAAAGGGATGGTGTTTCCAACAGCATGAAAGCCGCCCTTTGGAGAAGCATTGTAATCAATTCGGACCTCTCTTCCTGTGGGATCAGTGTAACCATAATTGCCAGACACAGTTCCATCAGTGTTGCGCTGCTCTTGTCGAGAAGAATCTGGGGCAGTGTAGCCAAAGCTGCCAAAAATATTATTATCAGTGGGACTAATATTCAACGACTGCAAAATTACCTGTAACCTCCGTCGTCATTAATCCGAAGGTGCTGAGCTGATGATGATGGATCATTATTAACCTGTTGGTTCATGTTGCCCCAAGTACTTCGTTGTCCCTGCCGAATTCGGTTGCTCTGCCAGTTCCGAAGTGGTTGTTGTTGGAACTGAGATGCTTGGACTGAACGGAAATTGTTCCTTGGTCCCTCCATACTGACCGCGTAGCTGTAACCCGTGTTGTCATTATTGTAGGCAACGAGTTTTGCTTGAGGTTGTGGCTGCAGTTGCTGCTGCTGTTGTTGTTGTTGTTGAGGCATTGGTGCAGGTCTACGATTGTAATTCTGCCAAAACTGTCTTAAATTCTGTTGATTACGACCCCCTGTATTTGTATTGTCAGATTTTCTAGTCAACGTGAAGCACCCAGCACATAACCCTTCGTTGCTTCCTTGTGCCGAAACAACAGGGGTTTGTTGGGCTGCCACGGAGCGAATTTGAGTCTGAGGGAGTTCTTGTAGAGATTCGGGATTTGGGAGCCCTTCCTCTTCTCCAGGACTGACATAGGGGGAATGTGAGATCTGCAGTCCATAATTATCGTTGTTGGTAAGAAGAAATTGTCCCGACTGCACGGCCCCATGATGACCTGTATCCAAATGCAAACAAGCAATGAGCCCTCGTCTTTCCAAGTGAAGTTTATTAATGCAAAAAGGTACAACTACCCGCTGATCCTGGCGGTACTTCATCCGCACGCTTGATCTCTTTCTTAGTTTTGACCCTCTGACTCCAATCCTCCTTTTCCGGATGGCCCAATGAAACGGCGACTGCTCCAACTAGCAGAATCTGTGTACATTTCAGCATTCGACATTGTGAGAGAGAACTTTTTGTATAAAATAAATAATTGTTTAGTGCGGAAACATTATTTTCTTTGGAGCGTCATGATGAAAAAACGTAGGCACATGAGATGATTTAGGAACATTCAGTGGAATAACATTATTGTGTAACATGCTAGATTTCACACCACCTTGTGATTCTGTTGAGTTCACGAATAGTTGCAGAAGAGACGCAGAGAGAAGTAATAAATTATTAATTATTGTTTAGTTGTACTGAAACAGAATAAATAAGAGTCTCTCTTCTGGATGCTTGCTTGCATTTTGTAGCAGCAACCTGTCTTGCTGTCCTCTTCACGCTTGCTTGCACGCACGAAGAAGAGTTGATTCAAAGTCAAGGATTTGATTCTATCAGGTTCCTTCTTCATTATTGTGAAGCTTTTTAATAATTTTTAGTTAGCTTTTAATTCGACCCCACCCATATCCTGAGAACAGATCCTATCAAAGAAGAGAATAGTGGGGGTGGTTGGAAATGCTCTTCCCCTTCCATGACGTTATTGATATGATTATACTCTCCCCCACCTCCATTCGCAAAGTACCCCACGGTGAATACGAGCAAGGCCCAAGACCACGCAAGGATTGAAACTGTTTGCCTAAACTTTTTGACAATGATGTCCAAATCCAAGGGGAAAAGATGAAGTCCGCGCACCATATTTTATTTATAAAGTTTGCTTTCAAAACGTCTAATTAACAGAACAGGCACCAAACAATGTTTGATCAATGTAAAAGTCTTCCAGCACTTTGCTTGCTGCAGCCATTTTCAATTCTGTGACAAGACTAAATGTTGTCTTACTGAGCCCAATAATAATAATCCCACTTAGGTAATCTTCAAAACAAATTGTTTTGTTTGTCTATTTTGGAAAGAAACAACAACTAAACGAGACACAATCACAATAACTGAGGAAAATGACGCTGAGAAATTAAACTTCTGTTTTTCGACATGAAATGTGAAATGAACTCATCTTTATGAGTTGCTATTTGGCTAAATTATTGCACACAGCACTTTATACCACCACGGTCTACTGATCCCTTTAACAATGCGTTAAAAAAAGAGGATGGATGAGGAAGACATGTCTTACATTTCTTGCTTTCTGAGGCGGATCAGTAAGGGGGACAAAGTACCGCTAGAAATCTTGCCTTAACTATTGACTATGCCATCTGCAGTTTGAATGTTTAAATTGCTAAAAAATACGACGGCAAAGATATCTTTGATAGCTGCTATCTCTTGTCAGTCTCACAAACAACCGGTGGTCGCACAATTTTGACTGATTGTGAAGGTAGTGCCAATTTAACTGAGGCTTAATTCCAGGTAGAAGGAAATAAACGGCGCAGTTTTGACAACAACAAGAAGACAAGGAAGTTTAAAAGGAAGTTATAATGCTTAAGCAATGAGGGCCGTTTGCAGTTGTACTTTTAAACCATTAGAACATGTAGACAAAAGGGATGATAAGTGACATGCAAGCACTCGCTTATTTCACTACTCTACATAATGAATTAGGTAATTTTAGATTTTAGCGTTTTCGTCAACGCATCGTCAGTAAAGTTCTCAAAGCCAAGGTCTCACTCATACAATCAGATCACTGTGCAGATTTGCACCGTGTTGCATTAACTAACTAAGGAGGATGGGGATGTGGACGCTTATGCAACCAATTTAATTCTCAACTCAACTACAATTAAGTGCTTTGCTTACCTACCCAAGAATACTTACTTGTGCCTTAATGTAGTACGCGTGATGAAGGTGAACTAGCCGACATAGATATAAGTTATTCCTACCAACGTACGCACAAATTCCCACCCCCAATTAATCAATGGATGAATTGAGAAAAAGCAGTTTATTGCAAAAATGTAGTGTATAGTATTATGGTGTGAACAAAAAGTTTAGTTAATTTCAACCATCACCGTTTTTAATTATTATTGCCTACGTTTACCTTTAACTGTTACTCAATTATCCATTATTGTTTTGGTTGTAGACTTTTGGAGTTCTATCATCCAATGAAACAATGACAAGTATGGTTAACAAACAAGATGCTGTTGGAATGAAAAAAACAAGACTATACGAAAGAACAATGCAAAATCAATCAAGTCATATTATAAGCAACTAAATAACCTCCTCAACTATGTATTCTTTGACGAGCGCATGGAAAAAAGTCATTACTAATGTCCCATACTTGAATCTCGTAAACCTGACCGGTTTTAAGTTATGCGTAACATGTCTTTTTTCCCATGAATGATGCACGAATTAAGTTTATTGCTAATATCTATTTCGAAGATGAGCATATGCACAGGTACTTTATACAAACGACCTTGTGAAAAGAATGCCCGTCTTTTTTTAGCAACTTTCGTCCTAATCCTGACTTCCAACTAGGTAATTTGACGTTGAATGGCTTTGTGCCTTATGATTTCAAAAACCGATTGGGTTTGGGCGAATATTTTTTGCATTTAAGGGGTTAGTTACTGAAAAGAGAGAAAATGTTCCCTTACCGTTCCAAAAATGTGTCCTTTCGACATCCTGGTGCTTATTGGTGGTCTGGTCTTGACACAATCAGTACGGAAAGGAACAACCTTCGAATTCACTCTTTGGTTTGAAAGTGATCCCAATCTTTCTTAGACGGGAAGATTGAAAATGTGCAGAGAAAAGTCTGGTGGTTGTTGAGATCCAGCAGACAGGTCCTGATCCATGTGAATGCTAGTTCAAGACGTGATGAGAGATTGAGATATCCTAAGACAATATACCTTCGTGCTTTAATCCCCTGCCGTCAATTCGGTGATTCTTCTTCTTTTCGTACTTATGATGTGCAGATTCAGAGATTCTGATCAAGCAGTCAATAAGGAGAGTCTGCAGCAGGTACTCTTCCACTCCATAGCTCTATGCATCATCAACTCATGGACCAGAGAGCTTCACCACACTTACCTCATTTTTTAACAATAATTGTTTTAGCATCAAGTGAAGATGAGACTATAATGCGAAGCAAGAAGGGTTGTCTCTTCGTACGTTTAGCTTTTAGTACTTTTTGTCCATTCATCCGTCCATAATTTATTGTGCTCATCTTCCCCATTAAATCAATCCAGCACAAGTTTCTTCATTATTTTATACTAACTTGTCTGCCTGGCCCTGGCATGGCAAACTTGAGAAGAAGAAGAAACTTTTCATAACCCTCAAACCTCAGTCAAGTCGAGCCAGTTTCACTTGTTCTATGTGTTATGCAATGTCTTTAAAAACAAAAGGTTGGGAGAATGATAAAAAGCGGAGATCTCGTTCATTTTCATTTCTTGAAGGAGTTAGTACAGCTGAAGCTTTCTAAGTGTATGTAAATAGTGAAGAGACCAAATGTTAGCACAGGAGGTACTTGTTAAATGCCCACGTCTTCTGCTCCTATGTCCATCCATCTTCCTTGACTAATAATGAAAGTGGAGACGCGTCTAATTGTAAGAAAGTACTGCCAAAGGAAGTTCTTTTTGCTCTCTCTCTGTTGCAAAGAATTAAGAATTTTCTCTGTGTGAGGTTGATTTAGTTGGTTCAAGTTCAATGGAGACTGGAACAATAAGCACGATTTATACCACTTCAAAAGACCCCGTGGCTACGGTCCCATCCAACGTTCAAGACTCGGGAGGAAGAGCAGTTAAAGAATAAATATAGAGACAATGATTGCATAATCAAAATCATAATGTTCTCGAAACTATATGACATAAGCTCACACAATGCAAGACATTGTAGCATCTTGTCTCTTTTCTTTGATTCTGAGACGAACATGGTTCCATTGATTGGTGCTTTTAATCTACGCCTGGGAAGGATGTTCAACCCTACCACCCGCAGTTCTCTACAGTTTTCAAAATAAAATATCAAGGGCACTTTTCAAAAGCAATCAGATTTAATTGTAGAGGATTTATGCAAATATCGAAGAAGATTCATCAATAAAACATGATGTCCTCTAGGTTTTCAACAAAAGCAAAGTGAAGACATCGCCTTATTTATGTATTACCTTGTTTTGGCGTCTATTGCTGTCTTGTATGTAATTAATTTTTTGGGAAAACTGAAACAAAGGTTGGGTAGGTAAATGTTAAGTGGTTGGCAATTATTGTTACTAAAGTGTGCCACGATTATAGTTTGGAACTGGGTGGAAGGAGTCATTTATGAGACATTTTATGGACTGAAAATTGCTTAATCGTGATTTACTATTATTCTAACCTCTTTGTCTTGCAAATATTTGCATTAAAATATCTTAGGCTTGGTTTTGGCATCCCACTTTTTACGTTTCTGAAAATTAGGAGTAATGATTAAAGATGTTTTTGGCAGTTGATCATCAAGGACACTCTCCGGAACTAAGTCAGAGGTTGAAAATAGATGGAATTTTTGGGTATTTGTGGCTTGTCCATGTTTAGCACCGCAGTGATCTCACAGTGCCCCATGGATAGGATTCTCTCTCCAAAAACATAATGCTCCAGTCTAAATTATCTTCGTGTCATTCATTTCTTCTTTTAGCAGACTTCATTTTCCTGGCAAAAAATTGAACTAAAATTTAATTAAAAATGCACTTGGAAGGTTCTTGCTAATGAATGATTAATTCACAACCCTGAAGCGAAAAATTTTATAAAAGAAGAGTCTTGGTAAACAACGAATTAATCATCCTCCCACAACCAATCGCCTTCGCTGTAACCTCAGATCTGTGTGTATAATGTGCATGCAAAAAATATTGTTATTCTCATACGAAAATAGTCACTCCAACTTCAAAAACATACATCAGTGGACAATCTTCGGTTCAGGTCTGATTTAAAGTGGACGGGTACGCATACCTTGTATGTATTGTTTGTTAAAGATTAATCTTCAATCTTCAGACATATCTTCAGATTTGACTGTGGCACAAAAAAACTGACAAAAAGTAGAAAGACAGATAGATTTTGGCCCACCAACCAACAATTCGATTAAAAGATCAAAGCGCTATGTGTTTTTTGCATGAGTCAGAAGAGACAATTTATAAAATCATAATCAGTCACCCGAACTGACTTTATCTCATTTCATATTTCTTTTATCCAAATGTAGGAATGTGTGAACGGCGTCCTTCGCATGTCACTTTGCGTCATAAGATAAAAGATCCATGTGGTTCTTTGTGGCATGGCTAATGCTAAAGGTTTTTATTATTTGTCTCATCTCCAGTGATATGCCATATGAGGTTGCTTATGATTGCTTCTCTTTCACAATGATTAGATGCACACCTGAAAAACTAATAATGCACACATCTCATCTCATAACAAATCAAGTTATTTTTTGCTGGATGTCATATGCAGACTGGTAAATTGAAGATTGAAGTACAGCATTAATGAGAGTGAAGATGATTTTGCATGTTAAACGATTTGACCTGTACCCAAAAGCCCAAGCCAACCCTGCAAAATTCACGGCCAGGGATTGAAAAGATGAGATACATGCCAATATAAGAAAAAATGGACCACGTGAACACATTCCAAATTCATTAGCTCTGCCCAAATAATATTAAATTGTTGTCATCAATGTTTAAACAATGGACTTAATTAAGCGTTTATGATTAATGGGTATCTTCTGGTCTGTATATTTCTCATTTGGCATTTATGGAAAGGAGGATGATAGCCATATGGAATCAGCACAAGATTGGCATCATCATCAGCTACGATCTTAAACGGTACATCACTTTAAATCAAAAGGAAATAAAACTGCGTTTAAATTGTCATTAAGGCCTGAATAGGATGATTACAACCTTCTTTATGATACGGAAGTCTTATATCAATGTCAATTACAAACATGACACATCATCATTCAAAAAAGAAACGCAATCGCAATCACTGGATCCCGTTAAATAAATGCGTATTGTTGAAAATGTGTGACAATGAATGAATGTATGTAGCTGCTGGCTGCGTAAGTTTTCCGACAATGCCGCACCCACTTGCAACCCTTTCAATCAAGTTACATGAATTCGACATGAAGAAACTCCTTCAGACCGCACCGATGATGATGAGAATTTATCATGGTTTTTGCAGAAGCGAAGCAAATGCAATGCAAGCCTATGAGCTAAACAATTAGGAGCTATTACATCTAATGAGTTTTTTACGTATATTGTCACTCTTCAATTTAAAAATTGCTGGAGGGTTCCTTTTGATTTGAACTTCTTTCCTTCCTTCCTGGGATGAAAAGAGCTTCTTCATTCTTCTTCTGCTTCATCATCTCCCTCCACGCACAATTGCATCATACATGCGTGAGATTATTAAGAGAGATGTACTTTTTGATAAAGAAAGCATTTTATTTCCACACACACAGTCTCATTTTAGACAAAAGTACTCTAGCCCATGCAAATACAATTCAGCGAGGAGAGAGATTAAAATATGAGATGAGTTGGAATGACGGTGAGTGGGCAAATTATTGTCCATCCTAAATCTGAAATTCGTTTTGTTTCATGGACCCATTCTATTCTATTCCATCCCCCTTGGGAAAGTAGAAGAAGTAAATTGTGCGTATTATACTCTTTTGTGTTTTTAAGAGTGCAAGAGTGCGTTTTTATTTCATTTTATAGCATTGTTATAATTTCGCTATGCGTAGGAATAAAATAGAAGGATTGCCTGGAGTGCCGACATTCAATTCTCAATATTACATCACTCACTCACTCTTCGCATTCTGTCTTCTTCCTTTCTATTTTTTTTCTTTTTAGTGACTTGCATTTACAGAAAATGGGCACCATGCAATTCTCTATGCGGTTTTGTTTTTTTTTGTTTCCCTCATGAATCATTTCATGAAGAATCATGATGCTTGATCTCGATGATGATATGTGATACAGATATGTAATATCACCCCAATAAATCCAATTGCAATAAATTGCTCCTTGATGAATATCGATTTGACCAAACAAACATTGAAAAAAAAGAGAAAACAAATTGAGAGTTTGAATTGATGGAGGCTTATGATTACATACAGCCTTTTAACGGGCATAATCCTGCAAGTCAAGAATTCAGAATCGTGCTGGAGTTGAGACAAAGTATTGTGGAATGTAAGGAAATGCACGATGATTTTAAAGTCATCATCAAATAAACATTTATACTGCAAACAAAATGATTGAAAAACGAAATTATGGACACTTAAATTGTTGCCATTTTGTCCTACCTATGGTTAACCATTGAACTTTTGCTGTTATTCATGCCTTCCATGAAAATCTACAAAAGTCAGGATATAGAGAGTTGCAAATGGATTGTAAGACTTGTAAAGTCGGTGGTTCACCTTCACCACATTAAACCTTTTAAGAAAACCAGGTTCTTTCGCCTCCGTTTTATTGGATATCTTTCACCTTCCCATTAATTTGAAGGTTGCTTACCTGAAGTATAAATATTTTTAGGAAACGTAGGTGGTGTATATTTTTGGAAAATGGTTTTGATACTTTGAGTAAAATGGAATAATTTTGCAGAGTACAAATAAAAGAAAACATGATAAAAAAAACTATCAGAAATGACGAGTCTCAAGTTAGCCACACTACAACACCGCTGGCACATTATTGCTCGACTTCACAGCAAAATTAGAGAAACTGGTTGGACTTGTCCATTTAAAATAAATTCGCTACATGGAATGAACATGGTCTTATGGCATGATGTTACCGAGGAAGGTCACCTTTACCTTTCTCATCCTTCCGATAACTTTTTAAAATGTAAAAAATAGCATCATTACTATTGTTCAAGATATACTGATAATAATTCCAATGTTCCATGCCTAACTTTTTATGAGTTCAATGCAGCCTGGAGGTGATATTCTCTTATACAAGTTTATGGTTTTTTGAAGCAAAGATATACCGAACTATGCTCAATTATGTCGGAGGATGCAGCCTTCAATGCTGAAGACTCGAGTTGATTGGATTGAACCAGAAAAATTAATGTCAAACTGGGATATTTTATTGTACCCATTGTACCTGCTCAACTTGTTCTTTCTTTGGCATGTAATATAACTCTGATTAAAAAGAATGGAGGCAGGATCATAAGATGTCAATTTTTAAAACTCGAAAGGCTTTTCTTTCTGGAACAATTGTCTTTAGTCCGTCCTTGCTTTCGCCTGTTGCTAGCTCAAAATTGCACAGATTATGCAAAAGATCAACAGCCAACAATCCTCGTGTGTTCACGCAGAGAGAGCGTTGGTGAAACCGGCTTTTGCAATCTGATTTGCAGAACTTTTATGCCATTAAACCAAGGCTGCTTGGACTTTGACTCTGAAATGAACTTGCGGACAAAATAACCTCTAAGCATCCTTTCGCAATTCCCTGGCCTAAAACTGGATTTTATTATTATAATACGGCTTGGTCATAAACTCTTCTTCGCATGTTCTTCGCAAGTGGTTATACGGTGGCTTGTTTTGTAGAAGAAAATGGAAAAGTACACGATAGAGATCTGTTGTTTAACAATTGACCAGTTTTAGCATTTTTGCAATTATGGACTGTTCTGAAAAGGAGAAAATGGTATAAAAGGGAAAGCAGATGGAGAGGCTCTTTGTCTTTTTACAGCTCTCTTCAGCTCTCCTTGACAGTTCTCAACTTCTCCAACAGAATGAAGGTTTTCGTAAGTACCTTTTGTCTCAATTTCCCTCCTCACTGCAATTTTGACCCTTGTCTTCTTTTGGTTTGGTTTCAGGTGGTTGCAGCGCTTTTGGTGGTGGCCCAGGCTCAAAACCTGGAAATGATGAAGGAGTTGAAGGATTCCGGTCTCGGTCTCTTCAAGCCCCATCATAGGTTCAACCTCGACCGTACATACCCAAAGATGGAAGACCTTTTGATGAAGGAGAAGTTCGACACGATGAGAGTTACCCCAGACATTGACACGGTCGACATGGTTGACACCATGGACATCCTTCGGGAAAAGGACATCCTCTCCCTTGAAGAGATGTTGAGGGAACCCATCTTCCACGAGTACTTGAGGATCCCTCTCTTCCGTCAATTCTGGGAGGAGCACCCAACCGTCTTCAGACGCTACGTCGAGTCCCCCCTCTTCCAAAAGTTCTGGACCGTCCCAGAATTCAAGCAATATTTCCGTAATCCCGTTCTCTTCTACAAGTACATCCTTCCCCAAGTAAGTACTATTCAACTTGTCTCATCTTACCCCCAAACTGGAAAAATCTAACTGACAATCTTTACAATAGGTTAAAATCATCACTGAGCGCATCATCCCCACCACCACCATGACCGACAAACTTTGGGATATGGATACCACCTACACCACCCCATTCACCACCACCTCCCCATGGGACCTTCCCTTCAACAAGCCAGAGATCAACAAGTGGAACGTGAAGCCCACCGTCACAATTCCAGAACTGAAATACCTCTTGGTCAAAATCATGAAGCACTTGAAAATCAACAACATCGAGAAGGACATCTTCACCCCAACCACCGACATGTGGAATGAGGAGACCCTCAAGAAGGTCATCGATCCCTTCACCCTCAAGGAGAAACTTGTTCCCGTTGTTGGAGACTGGAAGGTATTACTTTGCATGCAAGTTTTAAAAGGCTCTAACTAACAAACAACTTTTATCCGTATCGTAGGTCCTCCCACGCGACATCCCATTCGGAGTTGAGAAGAAGAACTTTGAATTCGACACCGTTTTCGGAAAGGACCGCAAAACCGAGATTCTTAAGGAGCTCCTCCTGAAGAAGATCATCCTCAACAAGATGTTGGCCGAGAAGAAAATCATCAACCCCGAAATCTACGAGACTCTCCTCGGAGGAACCACCGATCTCTACACCCCATTCACCATGCCCGAGAAGAAAATCAACTTCGACTTCCTCCCCAACATCTTCGGAAACAAGAAAGTCTTCAAGCCAGAAATCACCGAGACCCTTTTCGATACCGACAAGATGACCCTCACCCCAGAGCTGTTCGACATTTTGTTCGGAGTCCAAAAGAAGGACGAACTCATCCCAGAAGTTTACGAGATGCTCATGAAGGAGACCCCCCTTAAGAACAAATTCCTCAACCCAGAAATCCTTGAGACTGTTTTCGGTAAGAAGATTTACAAGCCAGAGGTTTATGAGACTCTCTTCGGAGAAATCATGCCCAAGGTTGACACCCTCAACTTTGACATGACCATGAACAAGAACATGTACAATCCTCTCATCACTCGCATGCTCAAGAACAAGAAAATTTACACCCCAAAAATCAAGCTTGAGAAGGAAAAGATGTTGATGAAGGAAATTTTGGAGAAGGAGATGCTCAAGAAGGAACACGAAATCACTTACCCAAAAGTGTACACCACCGAGACTGTAAGTCAAATTGGTCTTTTGTTCTAATGTTCAATATTCATTGAAATTCTCTCATTACTTTCTTTAGGAATACCCAAGAATGACCGAGACTGAAAAGATGATCAACAAGCCCTTCGCCAAGGTCCCTCTGACCTACAACAAGCCAATTGGAGTTGAAGAGTTCGAGTTCAAGCTGCCAGCTTAAAAGCCAAACCCCTTCATCCAACTTTCTCTTTCTTCACGTATTTCACAACTTTCTCACCGGTTGCAACTTGGCCACACGTTTCTTGACACTCCATATCCTTTAGCGGAATGAAATGAGAAGCATTGAACCAAAGCATTTAGTTAAGTTCTGACAAATTCGCCTCATTCAAATGATTCCTGATGTGATAATAAAATCAGTAAATTATTATGAAGAACACAAAATGTGTAGATGAAGTCTTAATTATTACTTTACAGCCTAGAATTTTAGAGTCACTCACTTGGCTAATTCCTTTAATTGTAGAGTGGGCAATTCAAGATCTTCCTCATCATCATCAGTCGTGCTATGATTGCCTTATGCGATCAGGCATGCATGATTTGCACACCGCACCATAATTTCTGGAATCTGATTCCTCTCTACTCATTAATTAGCGAGCACGCCTAGTAGTTAAACAATTGTATCGACTCATCACTAAAGTTGAATTTGACATGAAGTCAATTATTGAATTCAGAGATGGGTGAATGAGTTCATCGATTGACCTAAACCAAACCAAACCATTTGGGCCGGGCCGGCAGGGGTGCAGGCAGGCATCTTTCTACATTCCATACACATGCCTAATTCTTGACTCATAAATTACTTGAGTAACTTACTTTTAACGGCTACCTGGTGCGACTGTGCGACAATAAAGTAGCAATCCTGCCAGCCAGCGTGGAGACTGAAGACACTCATTTTTTAGCGACGATTATGTCATCGATCCGTCCACAATTAACGAATTAGTTAAAATGATTTTGCGGTATAAAATTAATTCTTTTATGACCCAATAAGAATCGATGCTGGACATGACCGGTTCCATCATAGTTATTATTGTATTTGCCTCAATTCTCAAAAACTTAGACCCTCCAGCAGCACAGCATTCCTTCATTTATTGGGGATCTTTGGACTTATTGAGTCAAATGAACAATGATTTCTCATCATCAATCGTTAAATTACTTTTCTACTTTGATTTGAATCCCCGCAGCTTTAAGCAAAGTTCTTCAGTCTGCAAGAAGTAGTGTAGTAAGCATTCGATTCCCTAAAAGAATTAATAGAGTTTTGAACATTGACGAGGAAGTCTACGGGACAAATAATTTGCCCACCAGAGGCTAATACGATTTTGTAGTCCTAATGGAAGGATGATGAGTGTGTGGATTTACTTCTAGACAATCTGTATCACATCACATCACATTACGCATAATTCGTGAGTCCAGAGGAAAAAAAAGAAATAAAAAATTAACTTTTTGATTGTGATGTGATTACATTGCGTAGCCCACGCATAATAATAATAAAATAGAAGATAATACACGGTGGTAGTGGCTACTTTGCTTTTCTTTTTCTTCGTCAACGATCATCATAAGAGAATCTCTAACTTCTTTCTCCTCCTTCCTTCTCCTCCTCCTCATCATCGTGTAATAATAATGCAGGGAGAAGACGGAAGAAGATGCATCATCTTTCTTTCAAGACGGTAATAATGTTTGAATCATTAGGCTGAATAAATCCAGGGCACTTGTGCTTTAACAAGTTCAATCACTTTCTAACTTCTGTGCATGAAGCCGATATACCTGCGTAACATAATATATTACCCGTCGGCACACAAGAATAGAAAACGCTGAGTATGGGGCAGAGTGAAACTCTTAGGCGCAGGCCATTGTTCCAACTCAGAAGTGATACTATGCCTATTATCCTCCTAGTACTTCTGTCAGTACTATTCTGCGGGGTAGAGAGCAATGTCCAGTTTTTGTGGTTTCCTGTACAAGTGGCCCCAACCCCCACAACATATCTCAGGAGAACGCCAGGACAGAGCGTTCAATTCCAAGTGCAAAATCCTAATGACGGATCCTATCATTTTGGTTATGATGCTGGTAAAGTAGAATAAAGTCATGCCAAAATTTCTCTTGACTCTATTTGGATGTTGCAGATACCCTTCAAGGGGACAAGTCCTTTCGAGAGGAACGAAGAGACGCCTTTGGAACAGTGACGGGGAGCTATGGGTTTGTTGATCCCGAAGGAACCCTACGAATTGTTGAATACATTGCAGATAAGAATGGATACAGGTCTGAGAAACGCCTTGAATTCCTGCCCATGTTTAATGTCACATAATTCATTCGCATTTTTTTTGTAGAACGAGAACAGCTAACAAGCCACCGTTGGGGCTACAACTTTATTCAGAGCCAATTCAAGTCATTGGTCCAATTCCGAAGCCATTCACCGAATTATTCCAGTTCTGACTACCACCCGTTGCATACCCTTAAGCAGTCATCAGAAGAATGCAAATAAACACTAATTTATGTAGCATGCAAGTTGCGTATTTTAACTTTAGCCAGCATGTAGGAATAATTTGGACTAATCTGCTACATTTTTTACATGGCCAAATTACTGTTTTTTTAATACATCTTCAGGTCAACAATCTCGTACATATTACATTAGTTTTTTTGTTTCGCGACTTGCACAGTTTTATATAAAACACCGTAAAATGTAAATATATGTGAATGAGATCAACTCAATTCAGTTAGAAGAAGCATAACAATAAAAGGAATATTATTATGACGAATCCCCAAAAATCTTACCGAATATGAGCGGCTTAATTATGGTGAACCAATTGTGAGATAAAAACAAAAGAAGAATAAAGTTTATATGTTTTTTGTACTTTAATCCTTACATCCTTACTCACTTTCTTTGGCAAATTAAACTTCTGAGGCTTGGTATGCTTTGTTCAATACTCCATTATTGTTCGCGACTGTGTTGTCATTCTTGTCAGCTATGTGCTTGCTGGTTTTCCCATTTTTGACTTGAGACTTTGTCCCCTTCTTGGCTTGCATCTTAAAATTCACTGGATCCATTCTTATTATGCTGCTGGTGGACAGTGCTCCTTTGGCAGAGGGGGTGGCTCTTCGCCCATCATTGTTTGAGTGACAAGGACGGCAAAATCTTTGAACTATGGGATGCAGGTGCTTCTTTTTTGGCCATTTCCTTGTGGATTTTACGCACACTGCAAGAAAAATGTCACAGAAATAACCCTTCCGAGTCCAAGTTTCAGAGTCCTTATCGACAAAGAATTGTTTTTTACTTACATAACGCCAGTAAGGAAACAATCAAGCCCACAATTACGGTGAGTGCGGCTGCTACCACCGCATACAGAAGGTATGAAAGCTTGAAAATGATCTGCCATTGATCCGTCCTAAAATTTTGAGTCCGTCATTTACGTTCAATTGATGTTTCCCAATTTAAAGACACAATAATTATCACACCATACCACGTTTCATCTCCGAGGGCAGTTAAGGAGGTTGCGTTGGAGGGTAGAAATGTGGTCGTCTCATACATAGTCTCCATTGTTGTAGTAAAGGTAGCATTGTCATCGAATATACTAAACTCTGCCGGACATTGGTCAGTGAAGGTTGGTAATGGAACTAAGTCCGTCTTTTGAATAAATGCAGTCACACTGATGATAATCATTGCCACCAGACCAACCAGTGTACCAACGATAGCTCCCTTGAGAATTATAAAAAAATATATGGTTTACAATTTTGCAGTGAGTTGATGAATGCGAGACTTACAACAAAATTGGCACATGGGAAAAACATTCCCAGTATAAACACTCCAAACAGAGCACCACCAGTCGCTCCTACGGCTGCAAAAGTGGCAGAATAGATGGCTCCTAAATTTTGAGCTCCAAATGCCAGTGACATGGTTATCACTCCATAAAAAAGACCTAATTTGAAAGATCAGAATGAGGATTAGGCGGAAGTGAATAAGTGAAACGAAGCTGAGACTCACCAATCAATCTGGAAACATTGGCTTGCGCCCTCGGACTCAATCCTTGAAAATATTTTATTCTTGAGAAAAAGTCTTCCCAAGTAACTGCAGACAATGAGTTTAGAGCTGAGGAAATTGAGCTGCAAACACGCATTTAAAAGTCAGCAATGTCATTCTTAACCTCGAAAGAATTTCGAATTGGAACCTTAGAACTGCACTGAAAATACAGGCAGTGAAGAGTCCTATCATTCCAGGAACAGAAGACAACTCTTTGACCACAAAGTAAGGAACAATCTGGTCCACCTTGTTGATGTCGCCCAGTTTGAATGGGTCACAATGTGCATACATTGACTATGAGGTTCAGATTATTGTTCAGAAATTTACTGGAGGCATTATAAAATATCTAAAAGCAACATACAAATATGGAAATCCCGGTGAAAAGGCACGCCAACATCACTGCCAGCTTTAGTGGGACGCTGTAAATGATGGCTTTCCTGGCATTCTCAATTGAAGGCATGCTGCTATATCTCTGAACTTGTAATTGATGCACGGCAGGTTGCATGAGAGCGTAGAATCCTGAACCAATGATGAAGTTCCACAAGTTGTGTCGCATGAATGGGTCAAACGTCAAGCTATAAATCACATGGGCGTGGATATGATAAAATTCCATTCGAAACCGTTAGACTAATTTGAGGTTAATTAACAACATACTCGATGAAATTAAGTCGGCCATTCTCTGCTGCTGTGCGGAAGGCTGTGGATATTCCACCTGAGGAGATTAACCCCTTTGCCACAATTACCAGCATTCCAGCCATCATCATTAAACATTGGAAAGCATCCGTGACCACCACTGCTTTCAGCCCGCCCTGTCGAGTTGACAAAATTATTTAGCACATCCACATGAGCCTAACGAATCGCTTACAATGGAAGTGTAAATTGTTCCACAAAGTCCAATCCCAAGTATGGAGAGCCAAACTGGAAAACCTAGAAAAGCTTCTAGAGCAATTGATGGGGCATAGAGGATCACTCCCGAGAGAGTGGTTTGTTGTAGAATGAATGTGCCCGACGCTATCCATCGGACCCACTTTGACTCAAATCTTTGTTCCAGGTACTGAGTGAAAAAGTTGTTATTAATTAATTAATTTGTGTTGTGCATAAGCTGACCTCGTCTCATCTTACCTCGTTTACACTCGTCAGTTTCATTTTGTAGAAAAAAGGTATGAACAAGTAGGCACTGCATGGGACATCAGTGTTAGTATTTGCATCAAACCTTAAAATAAATTGTTTTGATGACCAACCTGATTGGGAAAACCACAGCAGAAACCACGTTGATCATAAATATCTGCCCTCCGAATGAATACACCTCAGCAGGGAACCCTGTCAAAGATATAATTCCGTAATTATTTTGACAGCATTTTTAAAATTCACGAGAGGGACATGATTTTCATTTTTCGATATGCTGTAATTCTTCGGTTGAAGGCAATTATGATGAAGCTAGAAGTTACATGGATGCCTATTAAATAATTATTAATTGTCTGGAATAAACCGGTATATAAGTAGGGATTACAAAAGTTTGACCAGTAACCAGAAACATTGTATTTGCAAGTGCATACCGTTTAACTTCTGATTATTATTTGGTAGGTGATTTACGCTGCAATGAAACATTCATCTCATTTAATTGTTGCTTATATAAATCAGTGAAATGCAAATTGGAAGGCTATTTCACACTAATTATTACCCTCCTCACAATTATACTGAGAAAATTAATACGCAAACCAGCTATACATAATTGCAATATTGGAATGTCAAAATTCACATTATAGCAAAATGGAAATGAATGGCTTACCTAATACTGTAATCGCACTCACGTAAGTTACCTGAAATTGACAGATTAATAGATGGATGTAAAAGTTGCAAGAATCATCATGCCTCATAGTAATTATTGCACCTGGACAAGTCATGGGCAAAAATGACTATAAAAAATCCGCATAACATACCATCACGCTAGCTGCAACTGGAAGGATTCTCATCTTCCTCCCTCCGACAAGCAGGTCTTCATTCGAGTGCTTTGACGTCATGGCGTAATAAATCCCGATGAGAAGGGACACTAGCAGGGTGCCTCCCACAGCCACCCAATCTAACCATCCGAAATGATTTTTCGCGAACATTTTTATAAATATAAATGCTTCCCACACTTTACTGGAAGATTAGGTATTATAAAGTATGTTCGACTTTTCCAGCTCGGACAAGTGCACCAGACCTTTCGCGTAAAGAGGCCAAACGAAAGTAATTGAATGTGTTAAATGGGTGCCGAAACAATTTCTTTTCTTTCCTATTCATCAATTGTCTATTAAAAATATAATGTGTCGATCCACCACAAAACAAAGCTCCACTGAACTGCTATCAATCTTTGATCCGGCAACGTCAAGGAAGCTATTATAAATAAATCCACATTTAGAGGTACATGGTTGATAGGAATGAAACGAAATGAGACAGCTTACTAGAGGAGATCAACTGATGGATTGAAGGCAGCACGTGAAATTTTGATTTTCCACAGTGGACAGTGTGATTATTATACACTCGTAGCTTTTCCTGTAGTACCTAACACGTACGTCTTTTGGGAAAAGACAAAGCCAATTTAATGAGTTCACTTTTTGTTCGAAGAACGATCAAGTGGAAGAGTTTAATGAGGTGAAAATGACATTTAACTAACTTATTTTTCCTAAAAGCAATCCATTTGCGTCTCTTCCCAGTTTCAATTTATTGTAATTTTTTTTGCAACAGAAGCTTTTTGCATGCGTCACGGTCACGGAACAAACGTACACTCTCCGTGCTTCAATTTTGAGACACCTCTGGGGGTAAACTTAAAGTCTGGGGCAGAGGTTTGGATTCCGCGATTTGACAATGGAAAAGGAAATTCAATGAAGCCAGAAAGGAGGATTAAAACTGACTGAATTCATGCAAATGATAGAGGTGACTGACAATACATGTGCCTCTCATTTTAATTCAGCATTTCTATTAGCACTTTGCTTTGTTGCGGTAAGCCTTGGTAAACATTAAAAACTACAAGTACAAAGTAGTGGTCCATCATCGCATTGCATTAACCACTATGCACTCCGGGCGTCAATGGGAAGATCATGTAGTGGTCTGCCAACAACAACTTTTTGACTATTTTGTTGTGGCAAGCTACCTATTATTGTTGAATGGCTACCTATTCTTTACGAAGAAGCATTGTTATAGGTGGGATGAGATGACGATGACGCAAAGTTGTTGCAAACTGACAATTTAGTTACCGAAGTAAGATTAAATCAAAATAGAAAGGGTCTATGGTTTTGCGAATCTGTCAATTTGTTATCCATGTGATTCGGTGACGGGAAAGGACCGACATGTAAGGACACGACGTGCAAGGACCGACAGGAAAGTACAGCGACAGGTAAGCACATGACGGAAAAGTACCCGACTGAAAAGTACATGGACAGGTAAGGACAAGACACGACACGTCGTGTCCTTACATGTCCGTACTTACCAGCCCGTTTACCGTATGTATAATGGACTATCGTCTCATTGACTGTAGGCTCCATTCTGGTACTCCTTTCTGACAGCGTCAAAATCAATAAATAGAAAGCCTCTTTGGGATCCCAGTCCATGGTATTTTAATTCATCTCGGGTGTAGAAACTGTAAGATTGGATTTTATATAAGTATTTGTCCGCAAGGAAGTCCATTTAAAAGAATTAGATGTACCTGGAGACAACAGAGTTTCCGGGTTGCAATTGATGCTGTGGAAGTGTAACAGCCTCCCCTGGCTCTTGACCTCTGGCCCAAATTACTTGCATTTCTCCCCTAATGCTATGATCAGGTCCATCGTTGGCATCCATTCTACGTCTGAACGCAATCGTAGTGACTCCATTGTATTCAAATCCAACTGCTCCAGTGAGGTCGTCTCTTCCACCCCATTCATAATCAGGGAGTGGGGTATGCCTTCCTCTGGCGTATGTGTCTCTAACTCTATGATAATCCCCCCTGGCAGACCCTACAATAATGTCGCTGCAGTCCATAGGGGTAAAAGGGTCTCGATCTGCCCACTGTGAAACAGAATACAAATAGTGCTTTATCATTTTAAAAAAAAGCAATTCTTACCTCTGCAGGAGTAAAGCTAGGCTGTGGAGACTGTGGGGCAGATTGAGAAGATGTAGTTCTTTGTGGTTGAACGGGTAGGGATGGTTGGGAGGTGGCTTGTTGGGACTTCCTTCTGGAGTTGGACAGTTCGACTATCTGAATATTCTGCTGTGGTGCAGAGAAGACCTTTCGTGCCCCAGAAACAGCCCTACTATCCACGTCGTATGTGTGGTACGTCGATGGCGAAGCTGACGTTTGAGAACTACTGACGACCCTTCCCCTATTGGCATTTGAACCCGATGTGGAAAAGGAGAATGATTGAGAGGATGAAGCTGGAGAACCTTGCGAGTGGTCAATGGATTTCGTAATCGTGCTAAAAGTGAATGAGTCAGTAAGAACAAAAAACTATGATCTTTAAAGTAGTTACAAAGCTTGGGGACTCCGTTTCCTCCTAATACTGTTGACGCGCAGGGCATTTGAGTAAAATGGAAAGCTTTTACAGATTGGTCCTAAACTTGTTGGTCTCCACCCAATGGCTCCGTACGAAGTTCCGTTTATTTGCATAACAAATTCAACTTCGTCTTGATATTGAGAAGTTCCAAGCAGAACCTACAAAGGAGTACTGTGTTACATAAGGATTTCTTTGAGATTACATATCAGACTTACTTTGAAGTACATCGTGAATCTATCGTCCAACTTTACTCTGACATGCTTCTGCAAATTCAAAGCAGACGGCCTGGGCAGAGATGATGGATTTTGTTGAGTGCAGCGAGTGCCAAAATGACTCGGAGGACAAAAACATTGACGCCTCGGATGTGCAGAGCCTCCTAAATGAATGCAACGACCTCTACCATTGCAGTCAATGTCAGTATCACATTCATCCTGGAAATCAATGACAATGAGGAATCTTTACACAAGAGTTTCCGAGCGTATGGGTTTATACCTGGTATTGACATCGATCTCCCCAATATTCTACACAATTGTGTCATGTTAGCTTTCTATGAATCCAACATTAATGAAAGGCCTCACTTGCATAACATGTACACCTTCCACTTATAACATGCCCATGTCCACTGCATGTTTCCACATACGCGTGCTTCGGGAGAATATCGACATCAGCACAGGAGATGAATTGAAAACTTGGAGAAAATTCAGGAACCTCTCGTAAAAGTCTTACGACACAGTCCCGACAAGTTGCATTTTCCGGTATGTCAACATAATGAGACTGGGCTCTAAAGGAACCAATGCCTTCCTATACAATTATGTTGGTGGACAGGTTACCAATTCGGGGCTTACGTGCTGTGCCCTTTGAAAAAACTGCTCCCGTCATTTGATGTGAGGTCAATTATTTTATTCTCATTGCGGTCTAACAGTTCCAAACGGTAGCCCCCCTATAAGACTCTTTCAATTGTACCAAAGTCACTTGAACAAGACGAGTCTTTACCTGATGTGCGTATCCCAAATGCCATGTAACATTGAGGGCTTGACCTGCCAGCAAAGATGTCTTGACGTGACCTAAAAACACAAATATCCAGGTCACCTCCACTCAAACTACAAGTGCCAATCACCAACCTTTAGG
Organism: Isotomiella minor; assembly: GCA_034696445.1. Lineage (NCBI taxonomy): Eukaryota > Metazoa > Arthropoda > Collembola > Entomobryomorpha > Isotomidae > Isotomiella > Isotomiella minor. Next base: position 23,050 of record JAQIWU010000328.1, read on the forward strand.
CATCCCACATGGTGCCTATTCAATTAAGAGCTTAATTGAAAAAAAAGTTTTTTAGAGTAAGTTATTAAGTTTCCGATTACCTTACTCCAGAAGGTGTTCAAGAAATCGATTGGGATCCGTCTTGACGGAGGAAAGGTGAGGGACACATGTCCTGTCACGAAAAGCGTTGGTCCACTGAACAAAGCCACACCCCAAACGAGGAGCATTACTGTTGAAAAAAGTTTAAAGTGCATAATGCCCCTCAAACACTAGAAGAACTGCACGGTGATGTTAAGGTCCTTGCAAGAAAGATTGTGCAGCTTTGATTTCGAGATCATTTTGGAAAGGTCCTCTTCTATGCATTATTCATTCATCCTGCAGCTAGCATTAGGTATCATGGTGGTGGGTGAAGAAGAAGAAGATGTGTTAATGAGGAAACGAAAATGGGGATGAAATGAAAGGGAACGACGACGCACACTTTGATCTTAAGTGCATCCAAATTTTTATTATTATTATTGCGTTGCCTTATTCTTTGGTCAGGTTATACTTTGTAGGTGCATATTGTTGCAATAGCAAACATCCCCTCTAGCAATCTAAATGGCAAAATAGCTCTCTCGTACTTCAATTTATAAAAAGACGACACGACTCACTTGCAAATTGCATTCATTGCGTTGCATCGTTTGTGCATGCATGTCATATATTAACACGTTATGTCATACATATATTGTGTTGTGGATTGCTGCCATTATTGTATTATCATGCAATGTCTTAACTTAACTACAGAAATTGGTGTAACAATGAAATAAAATATGCTTGACTAGAGTTGGCCAACGCTCGGCAGGTCAACAGTCTTTGTCTCATCTCAAAAAAATAAATATGTAATCTTATCTTTTGTCGGCCAAGAGGCCTGACTGCACATTTAGTGTCATCCTGATTTTTAACAGTCATCAAAACTTATTTCGAAATACATTAAATAAAGTTGTCCTTATTCCAGTTAAAATTTCACGTTAAATTACCTACTCGAATTGAGATAACTCCAATAGAGTTTTAGTGTTTCACAATGCCCCACGTCAATTAGGGTCTGGTTTTAGACTTGGACCTGTCAGATTAGCTAGCACATTAGAAATAAAACTGCTGAGTTATCGTCTAGTCAAAAAAGGACTTACGTAAAATTATCTTTGTGAACTTTGACGATTTTGAAATGAATCCTCACTCGATCACCTACTTATCTGCCCAACTTGACCTTTTCATCCCATTGAGGCAAGTTAACACCAGTCTGCTCACAAGCAGTTATGAAGCAGGACTGACCCGACCAACCGAAATGATCGACCTCTGGTTAATCAAGTCACTTTCGATTATTTTATGAACTACCTAATTCAGCATTTGTCTACACTAAAATAAAGACAAGACGAGGTTGACAGATAAATGTGTAAGATAATAATTAATAGGGTCCATTGACCAGGCAGCAACATTGTAGACAGACCCAGAGACACGACGAAAGCCTTGACACTCAACTCGTGCAAATGACTTACCTAATATTGGTAATGTTAATGTCGCAGTAGGCGTTGATTATGTAAACATATCAAAATTTGAATTTATTCTCATTGTACCTACACTGTACACTTTTGTATGTGCATATTGAGGTCCAAAATGATGGTCTCTCTATGCCCCAATGGTATAGAAATTGAAACTGAAGGTCTAAGCCCTTAGAGAATTGACAATTCTAAGTGTCAGCCTCCAACAAAACGCTTGTAATTGTAATGTAATTGTTATCTAACGCGATTGGCTTTGCGATTTCTTCATGACTGAAGGTGACATTTGCCAAAGTTCGTTTATCCTTCCCAGGGCAATTGTCCATTATGCTCCACTCGGATGAGTAAACCTATCCAAGCGGTCGGTCAGACCAGCAATAACTGTTCTTTCCACCCAGCAACAGCGATTAGATTGTGAGACTCTGGAGTTCACCACTTTCGCTTTCTTGTGGAAAAGTAATTTATGTCAGTATTATCATTTTTGCACATCTTCTGCCAGTCTCATCAAACAACAACCCAGTTGGACAACTTTAAAACCAGTATGGATTGGATGTACCTAAGAAAGTTGCATGCTCTGGATAGATAGTTGTTCTATTATAATTGGACACCCGCAACACATATCAAAACTATTTTTGCCTACATTCTACCATCTCTTAGCTCCCAACCATACCTAAACGCAATGAGATATGTCCAGATGGAATAGCCGATTCCCCATCACGTGCAATTTTTGTGACTCTTACGAAACCGGTGGAATTGGTCTATCAAAATGTCTTTGACTTATTGAATTCACAAGGGATTGGAAAGTTCCATAATTTATGGCCAAGTCTAAAGGTAAAGATTGCACACATGTCAATATACATGTCCACTAGAAATGATGGAAGAGTTAGGTAGGTTGGTCCAGAAGGTGACACGTACGTAGAGCAACATGATGCGGGTTGAGAGGAAGCCCTATAAAAAGCCAGCCGTGGTCCAGAGAAAAGTACGAATCTTGCTCTGATCTTCTCTAAGCAATCTTCTCTGGTCTTCATCTCTCTCGACAATGAAAGCTTTCGTAAGTTTTCCGAGATTTTGAGCCAAGAAGTGGGGGAGGCAGGGTGGTTCCAAACGGAACACGCCTCGTCCTCCTCCCATTAAACTGGGGTTCTAATATTGAATATTTTCTTTTTGTGAATTGCAGGTAGTGTTGGCCCTTGTGGCAGTTGCTGCTGCTCGCAGCATGGATGTGGACACCATGCGCATGCTCACAAAAGAGAAGCCATTCTTGCACAAGGATGACTTGCTTTTGAGGGAGAAGGACATGATGACCAACACTCACCGCTTCACTGTCCCCAGGAGGGAACTCTCCAACGTCCATGGGTACTACCCGATGACCGATGACACCACCTTCTTTGACAGGCGAGTGACTATTGTGCCTTTGGAGGAGCTCGTCCACTACCCCCTCTTCCAAGAGTACTACAGGATCCCACTTTTCCGTCAATTCTGGGAGGAGTACCCAGTTGTCTTCAGGCGTTATGTGGAGTCTCCCCTCTTCCAACAATTCTGGACCATCTCTGAATTCCAATCCTACTTCCGTAACCCAGTTCTCTTCTACAAGTACATCTACCCCCAAGTATGTTCACTCAATTACCCATAAAAAGGACCCATCAGTTATGTTGAAATTGACATTGTTCATTATTACAGATTCAAATCATTTCTGAACGCGTCGTTGTCCCCACCTACGACCGCGCTGATGTAGAAGACTACTACAGGCGTCCAGTCTACGACCGAGAGGAACGCGTTGGAGATTACTGGAGCAGATTCTTCGGACGCAACGTTGACTCCGTTACCCCATATGCTGACCGCAAGGTTGAACCCTTCGGCCGTCACTTTGACAGAGAAATCAACGTTAAGGATTTCTGGAACAGGATCTTCAGACGTGATGTTGACACCGAATACCCAGTTGTCGAACGTGAGGGATACTACTACCCCACCCACAACAATATGTTCAACTCCCCAATCTTCGGACGTCGCTTCAACAAAGTCAACGAATTCTCCACCAAGTACCTTTTGGAGAAGATGTACCGTCACATGTACACCAACACCAACACCGTCAGGCCCGCCATTGTTGGGGATGTCACTGAAGTCGTCACCGATGTCAAGCTCGCCCCTGTCCGCAAGGAAGTTGTTGAGCCCATGACTGGGGAAACCAAAATCATCACTGAACCACGAGTAAGTAATTCAAATTCTACTTCATCCTCATGTCATTGCATTGTACTGATACATGGCTGCTTCATTTCAGATTGTCGATGTCAAGGTTGATGAGCGTGTTCTTCCCGAGACTGAGGTTCGCATGACTGAGACTGAGACTGAACGCGAAGTCAAGGAGCACATCCTTAGGCGTATGTTGGTCAACAAGCACATCACCTACGAGATGTACAGGACCCTCTACACTCTTCCCCTTCACCACGTGAAGGAAATTGTCCGCAGAATTGACCCCACCATCGTCTTCGACCCCACCTACTCCCGGTACTACAACGAGGAACACCGTTTCCCAACCCACCACCGTTTCGTCGATGTCAACGATGTCGTCGAACGCCCAGAGGTCAACGAGATCCTCCGTCGTCTGTCCAGGGAAGACATCGTTGGAGACCGATACACTCCAGTTGTCCGTGACCTGATGAAGGTCTTCAAACACCACGACTACCCAACTGTTGAGGATATCCTTCGCCCACGCGTTTAAAAATCTCAACTTCACGTTTTCTTTCTTCTTCTTTCTTAACTGATTCTGTCATGGTTTAAAAACTCGGATCGTTTAAAAGACTTCCAACTCTTTCTGAAATGAACATTGAGTCTGAAACATTGTAGACACGAAGTTAAAATTATGCGGCCACAAAAGTCGAGATGAAAGATGATTTGCAATCAAAATCAATAAAGTAGTACTGGAAAAGATAATCAATGACCATAAATTGTTCGCTTTCATTTCAACGTTGTCTCATTCCACCCCACATTTGCATATTTGGACAAAACAATATTTGCTCATTAGCTTCTCTGGTCTGGTCTAGGATTGATTCTCGTTGGGTCAAAAAATAATTTGCCGACTTGTTATTATACTAATCAGAGTATTAATTATGCGAGAAAGATGGTCAAACTTGATTATCTCAAGTTCCCGGCATTATTACATACAAAACATGTCCGCATAATTGGGAAGGAACAAACAGGTATTAGGATTTGGCATCCAAAGCTGTCTGTCGTATAGCATTGTCGTTGTAAGCGGCTTCTTGAAAGCCACAAAAAAGTTGCAGGAGTAGCGTCACCCTGTCTGGCATTGTTGCTGTGTAGGTATTGTTGCCTGATGTACTAAAATTGTAAATTAAGTTTGCATATTGCGTCGAATCACCTTGCATATAGATTGTTTGTATGGCATACAGTTAGTTGTAGAAATGAAAGGAATTGCAATTTGATTGTTGCACCTGTAGTGCCTAGACTAAACTGCTTGTTTTAATTAAGAAATCATGCATATTATTAATTTTAGCAGGATGCGGCTAGCAGTACGCGCAGTACACTGTAAATTATGTTTGACAAATACAAATTGCCATCGTCGAACAAACACCAAAGGACGACTTCCGCATTGAATTCAATTTCATTTTTGAACCGTCATGGTTGTTGGATGGCATGAATTACGCACACGTCGATAATGAAAGTTATTTTGGCAATCCATCACACTACTACAGTCTAGTGATCCATAAACATTAGAGAAGAATGTAC
>JAQIWU010000329.1:0-28297 GCA_034696445.1 Isotomiella minor
GCACCTTCGTCGTCCTTGTCCCCTCTTTCTATTTTTTAAAAAGTATACTATTCAATTTCGAATTCGAATTCGTGACTAAAAAATCATCAGAGTTTAAAAAAAAAGTTTAAAGATCCAATAATTTTGGGTATTTTAGTTTTTAAAAAAAGGAGAGTTTTTGTTATTTATTTATTTATTTATTTTGTCACTGTCTGTCTCTGTTCCTCCCGAGTTATAAGGAATAAAGGAGTTTCAAAAAGTTCATTCTTTTTGTAACTTTTTTATATTTTATTTTTCAAAGAAAAAGACTTCAAGACGAGAGTTTGAGCAGTTGTGTGATGTGAGTTTTGTGAGCTAAAGCCATCATCGCCCGATTAAAACCCATCTGATCCATGTTGTATATCTATATCTCTAGGCTTCCTTCCCACCAAACACATCATCTCCCTAAGTTTTTCATACGAGTACAGTGGGGCTTTTGTTTTAAGCCTGTAAATGTTTTGTGTGCATAAAGATAAGACAGTGCCTGGGCTTATGTAAAGTAAAACATTGCAATGGCCTAACAAGCACACCTCTCCGTCGTTTTAGCACAAACTTGAAGAAGAAGAAGCAAGTTTTTAGCACTTCTTCTCTGTTTCATTTTCATATGTTATGTCGCTTCGTGTGGTTATTTGCAACATGCATAAAAGCTTTGGGGAGAAAAGATGATACACAAGGTATATAGGTATTCCCACAAGGCTATATGCTAGATGTGCTTCTTCTCTTGATTCAGATTTTTTGCACCTATTCTGCATGTATCATCATTTTCTTCTTTGGTGCAAATGCAAAGTGAAGGTAGGGCATGTGGTTAAAAGAAAAGAAGAAGAGGGGAGAAAGGAAAGAGAGAAATCCATTTCGTTCCTCAATTTCTTCACAGATGAACCAACCTCAACTTTTTGAGCTAAAACCGACCAAGAAGAGTCGATGTCGATGTACACTACTCCACGGAAAAGAACAATGATTGTTTCATTATTGTGAACATTGTCGCAGCGTGCCCAAAAGCATCTTGCTTTTCATCCTACCGCATTTACACTTTATTCCAATGATATGATACGATGAAATTGTGTGAAGCAAAGAATAGTCAAGTTCAATTCTTCCCAAAGACATTCCAGAGAGGTGGATTGATGTGGTTGTGTGGGAGAATCCCCATGTTTCATGCTATAGAAAATTGAAAATGAAATGAAGCTAATTTCTACATTCCGCGAAATCAAATCTATAAAAGCCACAGACATTCATTCCAGTACATCTAATTAGTTCTCTTGTTCAGAAGAACGAATATTGTTTTGTCTACTGCATTGAATTATGGATGTGTCTCACAGTACCCCAAAGAAGAAAAGTATGATGACGATGAAAAATTATCAGCACATAAAACCATCAAATCTTTTTCTTTTGTTTCCTTTTGAGTCTTTGGTGTGTCCTCTGGCCCTCAAGAAGGGTTTTTGGATCTTTTCCAACCTTTTACCCTCTCTGAATAAAGAGTACTTTTTCAATCATTGTCCACCTCTGCCATATTGGACCACATGGATAGAGAAATCATTCAGCGGAGAAGAAGCCTGCAATAAGGTCACGGATAAAAAAAAAAGGTATCTATTCATTCTCAAGTAATCGAACTAAATTTATAACCTTTCTGATCGGAATTCATAAACGGTTAAAGTTTTCACTAAAAACAAATTCCACGAAGTATGACACAATGCAATTTGTTCACTCGTCGTGTAACATAACATTCTGGTTTCTTACCACACTTTGATCCCTTGCTTGCTTTGTCATTTGAGATTATTAATTTATAAACATTATACATACAATTTTGCAACCCTCGAGTTGACCTCATTTGGATAGAATGTGATATCACCCTTACCAGCATCTATTTCAATCTAGTCAATATTCTATCCATTATTTTGAGACATAGCAGTGGCTAAGAAGCATTCAATTAAGTTCCAGGAGCTTTGAGTCATCTTTAAGTCTTCTTTCATATGAAATAACACGTGCGCACGTCATTTTCTTGGAATATGTATTTTGATTCTGTATCAATCTTTTTTAGACAATTACCCTCATCTTACGGCAAAAAGTATGGGAGGAAAGTCAAGTCTAACACATATCTTCTTAAGCTACTGTTTGTCTAAAAACGGAGTGAAAGTAGAGACTCATCCTATATGCCGCCAGGCTCACTTACACCGACCACAGCTTACTTTCACCCTACTTTCTCTTGTGGAAGAAGGAAGCAAGAAGTGATGTTTGAATGGTAAGTGCCATCAGGAGTATTGATTACTGAAGCCAACAATGGTAAATGGTCAAAATGGTAAAGAAAGTGAGGAAAACTGGATTCCTTTCGGTTTCCTCCTCATATGAAGAAGAAGAAGGAATTCTTGAGAGAGCTCACTTTCTGCTTTCCTCAAACTTTCTCCAACATCTCGCTTCTAACTCAACCTTCTAATGGATACTCCAGACAAACACTACTATAGTTTTTGGATCGTACAGGTTGGAAGTATCGCCTCGCCTCATCCAATCCTCGTGCTTCTGACACACGACACGTACATCACTTCTTTTGGGTCATTCAGGTGTGGAACCCAACCGATTGCCACTTGTATTGCCATACAACAAACATATATAGCACTAACCAACCAATTACTTACAGCCGCAGTCGACTGCTCTCGACTAAAAGAAGTCATCCTATCTCTACCTCTTTTTTGTTATCACGTCGTCCTGTGTCCTTTCTCTCAAATCAAATTGCAAGTCACCCAACAGCTTTTCCACACTCAAGCCCGTGTGGCTTGATGTGACAGCCCAGTCATCATTATACGTACCATATCTTCTACATACTTTCCCTTCTTTTGTCTTAAGAAAGGGTGAAAGGGGTCGTGGGACAGGGACAGTAATAATGGAAGGAAATTTAAAGTTATACTGCTTCAGACAGGAAAATGATCTACTTCTGCTCATTATGCTAATACAGTTTGCATATAATTTTCTTCTCCAGGAATCAAAAGAAAAAGAAAGCGGATCCTGAGTTCATCTGGTTCTCGCCTGTTCCTCATGAAATGTGGAATATATGAACCTGTCTTTGGGTGATGAGAAGCCTCCTAAGCAATCCCTGTATTATGTCTCATGTTTTATAATGAAGCTATGGCCTAAAACTTCGTTTCGTACTTCAGGAAACTTCTTCATTGTAGGCAGAATTTGATTTGAAACGTGAAAGTTGAAGCAGGAAAACTGTTTGATGTAGAATGGAAATGAAATACTATTTACTTTACCTATATATGAAGTCTCTCTCACTCCTTTCTTTCTATCTCCACGGTTCAATCTAATTCAATCCTCAAATTGGGCTTTTCTCGTCTTTTAGTTACTTCATTTTATGCTCCATTTCTCGCTTTCTTTCCTCCCTGGCATTTACCCTTTAGAATCTCAAGAATGACGGAGGTTTGTTCACATTGTGTTACAAAAGTGGTAATAATGACAGTCAATCTATCTGCCTCAGTGAGTGTATAATCAAGGAAACATTTCTTATATTGCAAATTTCCTGTTTACGCTGTTGCTCATTTCTATATTTGCCCATACCACAACAGTCTCAATTCGGTTGGAAAATGTTAAAGGATAATTGGGAAAATAATTGTGCCTACCAATCTGTCCCAACCAACATGTGAAGAAACACAATATTCTTCCTGTTCAAATGTGAGAGATCAAAGGATTCATAGTTTGTTCGCAGAAGGGATGAGAAATATAATAGACGATATGCTAGCTGAACATGTTGTTCCTTACTTTGTACTTTCTCTTCTCACATTCCTTCATGACGGCAGAAATAGAAGCTCATAATCAAGATTACATATCTGTACTTTTGCGGAGGTGTTTTTATAAGAATTTCTTTTAAAAAATGATTTCTTCTGCCGTCAGCAACAATCCGCCCACACGAGTAGCACTACCAAAACTTCCTTTAAATAACCAATAAAAAGCAAAAGCAGAGTGAGATCAACGTCAAAAGTTGGTAACCAATGATGGATGCGTTTGTCTATTTATGTACTGTGTAGCAAAAGGAATGAAGGAGAACTGATCAGATCCTTCGGAAAGCAAAACATGAAGATCCCTCTTGAAAAAGTGTTATCTAAATTCTAAATAATTTCATACTGGCAATAAATTATTTCATTCATCATCAGAGGAAGGACGAGGAGTGAAACCATAACTCAATAAAAAATTGTTCCTGAACTGGAAATTCCATTGATGCTGAGTAATCCGCTTTGCGGAATTTGGAGAAAGCGGATTCAATTCAATTTCTATCCTTGAACAAGAAGCAACAAGGTCAAGGTTATTTATCAAGTCAAATTCATTCGTTCTTAGTTAATCGAATTATTGGTTAATTATTGCCCATTTGTTTCTTCCTCCCTTGAGATTCTAAATTGAGCAGATTGACAGGGAGAAAGTCAAGTAGGTACGTTTTTCCATACAGCATTCTGTAGTCGATAGGAATAAAAGGGAAATTCGAATTTTTATTTTTGAACGCTGCTGTAGAACTGAGTTAAACCCCATTATCACTTTCTCTGCAACCCCAATAATCCTTTCTCACTAACGTAAAGATTGCTTTAATTATTACTAATCCCTTCCTTTCGTTGCCATGCCAAAAGGTCATTGTTTATTCAATGAACTTCACTTTTGACCTCAAAACCAAGGCTGCTTTGTGTGGCTATAGTCTATTATACTGGAGGGAGAATGACCAATTTTGGCTGGGATTGAGACACTCAGAATAGAATACTCTATTTTCAATGATCGTAGTTTAAAGAATTCCTTCCCTCCTGTACAGCTCCCAGTGATTTCGTAGAAAGCTGAACGACTCAGGGTACAACAAACTCAAGCCTTATAACTTCCATCTATTTTAATTCATGAAATTGATTGTGCAAGATTTAGTTGTGGTTTGAGTTCCACTACACATGGATTTGGCGACCTACTACTGTGTTGATTCAATCTTTCTATGTAGTCAACTCAATCTACTTTGGCAATTTTAGGCTCATGCAAAATTGTAAGTCAAGTCAAGTCGCATTTATTCGCCATCATCATCATTTGACTCTCAGCTTCTTCCTCTCTGTTAGTGACAGACGTCATTACGACTGACTACTCCTAGAGTCCAGAACAGCGTTAACTTTTTGCAACTAAGTAGGTCGTTAGTTTAGCTTGAAGAAGACATTTCACAACATTTACTTACTCACAATATTTTTGAGGTTTCATCCCCACCAGGTTTTAAACATTAAGCTGCTACTACCTTGACAATTTTGCATACGTAAACGACCTATGCCGGTATCATAATCCACCATCTCTCTCATCCTCATGTTTATTTGCATTAATTGTTTTCTACTCTAAACCGTCGTGACAAATCATAAACCGCCATGTATTCAATTTAAATTTGCATTTATGCCTCCAAAAGGCATGTTTGTTTTGGCATTATTGGCAAAGACATTTGTCAATCCAAAATGCCAAGTGCAAATAACCTTCCTCATGGAAAATAAACCGTCGTCAAATGGTCACGTTAACTTTCTACAAGTGCTCTCACTATTTTTGAATGCAGATGAAGATAACGAATAGTGAGGGTTCTAATAAACGATCCAAGGTCTCCATCTTCAATATAATACTATACCTGTCATCACATCCACGTCTATGAGTGACTAACAGACGACAATCCTGACTTGAGAACATAGCTACTGCGGGGAAGAGAGTCAGGGTTGCGGTTTACAAGGTGGTGGTATGAGAGAGCATCTCTCAAAACCAAAGAATGCCACTCAGAGCAGAGTGAAAGCAGTTGTAAAACACATCTTTGCCTAAACGTTATGTGGAAAACAGCTTTAGCTCTTGTATTTACAAAAAAAACCTTGTGAAGTATGGCTTTGACGACACAGAAACCACATAGTGCCTAGGGTGTCTATACTAGAAAGATATGCATGTTGTCTTGTCTTGTCTATGTCCTTGGTCTCAGTCTGGGGAAAATATTATTGTACTCTATTTTCATTCAGCCCCTTCCTCTCTTCTTCTGCACCCGTTTGTAGGCAGACACATACATGCACACTTGAGTTGAATAGGAGAAAGGACTTGAATTTAATCTCTTCAACAAACTGCAGAATCAGCTTTCTTCTTGCTTTCAGCAATAAATTGTACAGCTTTTTACCCAGTTCCTCCTCCTACTTTTTTACTTTCCCCCATTTGTCCGTCCTCTCCACTAACTGAACAAATATAACATAATCCTCAACCATCAGAAGTACAATAATGCCGTTTATATAGGCCTTCAAAATAGGTCGGCTAGGATTCGAACCTTCTCTCATGTTCCTTTGGAAGTGAAAAGTTCACAATGATTCGTCGGAGGCTTAATTCCTTTACCATGCATAACAACAACCAATTCAATCTTCCATCTAATTTTTACCCAAAACCACTTTGTGTTGTCAGAATAGAAACTCACAAGGACGGCTAACAATAATTTTTAAGTTATTGCAAAGAAAAGAAGGGAAAACCTAGCATCGAAAAGGAGACATCAAGAATGAATTGTTGCCAAACTGAATAGAGACACAACTTACATCATGTCTCAAGGATTCCTCTTCCTAACTTTTTGTTCAACTCTTTAGGATCGCATTGCTTGCTGCATTTCGCTGCTATTATATCTCTCTCTCTCTGCTTTCTCTGCCTCGCATTTCCCTCACTTAACATGAATGGTTGTCGGTTTTAGACTGTCTTCTTCTTGTGCTATTATTGTGCGGAGGAAAGTGTCTAGAGAAAGCAGCTGAAAAAGAAAAGAAAACGCAAGGGAAATGTAATGGGTTGAGGCAGCACATTATTGTCTAGCCTCAAACCGTCTTTCTCCGCAAATACCAACGTGTATTTGTACACTGGTGGTCCGGGAATGACAGATACTTAACACGGTATCGTTTTGACAAGGCTTGACTTGAGGATCTTCTTTCTATTCATTAGACTTAGATAAATGTAATATGCTAAACCATTAAATACAAATTCATTTCCCTCTTTCATATGCAAATGGTAGAAGGGTCTCATTCTCTTGATAAATTTCCTTATTGCTAAAATGGCAAGATTCTGTATCATCAATAACATAAATCTGGGCACATAAATCTGTAGTTTCTTGTAGGAACGGACTAATTGTGAATACAAGAATCGTTGACTTGATACCTGCTTTGATTGTCACCGTTTTACCCGGAATCACAGTAGTATTAGTTAACGAGGCCTCTGTACTACCCACTATTATGGAATATTGCATTAGATGCAAGTATTATTGAAGGCCTGAAAAAGTTGAGCATTGTGTGTGGATGAGCTTTGGGTTAAACCATTGCAGAGTGACCAAATCCCAGCCAAGAGGTGGGTAAGGAACATATAGACATATATACAGTTGCCCGGGCAAAACGGGAAGTATAAAAAAGCAGGAAGAGTGAGTGAAAGTAAAGTGAAAGCTGTAAAAAAGGTGGTTTTTGATTTTAGTTTTGTTTTTACTTCCTTTTATTTTTATTAGTTTTTCATGTTTAGCAAAACCATTCACTTTCACCTCATTATTGTGAAAGAGTGCTTTCTCCCTCTCTACCCAGACCCGTTTTGGGGTATATACCCACGCACACGTACAACGTACCATGGAGAAAGTAGAAAGGGGTTATAACATGCTGTGTATTGTGTCGAACCAAGGCAGACTGGTTGGCTCGACTAATAAGAAAGCCGTAAGCACAGTGGAGGCTCTGGATGGAAGACAGCCGTAGTGTGTGGAGATTGCGTATAATATTCTGACGGTCGGGTGGGGTTTGGGGCGGTGGCCAATGCTCCTGCTCCTTCTCCAGCCGCTTTCCCCTGACCCGAATTTCCCTACTGCATCGCATCTCTCCCCTGCCTCATATCGATCCCCCTATCTTGCGTAAATTTTGCGAGTAAAAGGCTGCGGATGATCGCCTACTTTCTTTCTTTCTTTCCCTTCTCCAACACATTGAAATGCATTCAGACACAACCAAAAAAAAATTCCCGACGTTTGATGCCCACTTTTGAAAGTGGGATATATGCAAGCAAGGAATAGCCTTCCTTCCAACCAAAAATTGTTGATTCCTCTCGCGCCCAAGTCCCCATCCCCATCATCCTATCATCCTTTTCCACCCAAGTAAGAAGATTTTTTTAGACCTTATTTTTTGGGTCTTCCACACACACACTCACACACAAATACCCTTCTTCCCTTATATGTGGGATGTGACTCTTGGTTTCTACGGTGAAAGTTGAGGCGTCAAAGTTGGGAAGGAGAGGAAAAGTCGCGAATGCTATGAGACACACGGAGAAGAGGCCACACGTACAAGGGGACCACAGAGTTACGTATTGCTTGTTCTATTCAGTCATTTGGTTTTTCTTGTTGGTCTCCGGCTGTGTGTGTGTGTCTGTGCTTTCCCTCTCACCAGTTTTCAGCCTCAGAGCAGAGCACCCCGACTTGGTCCTATATATCCCCCCCTCTCTATATAGAGAGGCCCAGACCAGGAAGGATATAAATGTAGTAATGAGCATGTATATTTAGTCCAAGTAGAGAGAGAGAGAGTGTGTGTAGAGTATCCATCCACTCCTTTCTCCCTGGCTCTCTCTGGCTCTCTCCACTTTCACCTAAAAGCAGCAGTAGGAGGATGATTACATGCAGTGGTGAAGGAGTGACAGTACCAGCAGTAGTAGTAGTACCCATTGCAAGTATGAGCACATGAAATAAATAAGTCAAGTAAAGTGACTAAATTACATCAAACCCACGCACATAAAGAAAATAATTACCTATTTTATTAACACTCCACAATCATCGGATCAGTCACTTTCACAATAAAATAAAACAAATGCTTTCACTTTTCAATTTACTTTCTCCTCTCTCGTTCTTCTTCTCTCGTGCTGCTAGCTGCTCCCGTCGAACCTACTGACACACTCCTAAACAATACAAATTCATTCACACTCTGTTCTTGTTCTTCTGCTGCTCTCTCTCTTTTTGACTATCTATACATTTTTATTGCCAATGCTCTTAACTTAATCAATCTTCCCCCAGTGAGGAGGAATAAAGTTGTAGAATGTGTTCAACATATAAATTGTCATCCTCGACTGGTGGCTCAAAGCTTTTAAGACCGTGCCATTTTAAGTGATCAACTTAACTTCAAATAAAAGATAGTGCTTCTTTCCATTCCCACACCCATTCAAACAAAGGAGTCCGGAGGTGGTTCAAGAGTTTCCTTTGTACCTCCAATTTCCATAATTACAGTGACTCAAGTTTGTTCCATTGTTGCAAAAAAACACAATTAAACCAGTCGTTAAACACGACTAACTTTACCCTACCTTCTTCCTATCTCTATAACAGAGCACATCGTCCTGTGTTTGTTACTACTTAACTAAGTATATCAAGGTGAAAGTCAAGCTGTATAAGAATTGTGAATGACTTTTGTTGACTCCTGAATTCTGATAAGTGTCCTGACAAGAAGAAGGGTATTACGCCTTCAGAGGAAGAAACCTGGATTCCAAAATTGTATTTGAAACTCACATTCCAACTACTTCAAAGGGATTGCTTCCGTGGAGTGTACTCCCTCCAGAAAAATATCCAACCTGGAGTCTATTTTGAAGGTAAGTTGACTTTTTCTATAAAAATGTTATGTTGCTAGGGTAATTGAAGAGAAACGTTATGGCAACTTGAGATCCATTTATGTGCATATGATTGCAAAAATGAGAAAGACTTTGAGACATTTGCCATTTATTCATCCAAAGAAATATGATTTGACTTCATCCAGCATTATTAATACCCTCTTTTGATGGTGTTTTGATGTAGCAATTACGTGAAGCGTCCGAACACAGGAAAGAACTTGAGAGACAACATGCAGAAGCTGTGGCTCAACTGCGAGAGAAGAGGGAGGAAGCTGGAAGGTATAATCTTGGTGGAGAACTTGAAAGAAAGAAATTTGCAGACACCGTCGAAGCTTTACAGGTCTCCTTTTTACTTTCCGTTCATAATTTTTGTCTTAAATAATTAAATAAATTATCAGTTTTCGTCAACCGAGTGTCTTTTTCTTTTCAAAGTCCAAAATTCGGGAGTTGGAGAAGAAGACGGAGTTGCAAGGGGTTCGCCATGAGGAGTTGATGTTAGAGTTAACGGCCTTAAAACGATCACATCAGTCTGCCCGTGCCCCATCCTCACGACACTCATCTTTGGGACAGTCGCCACCAGACTCCCCTCTTTGCTCAACTCCAGGTCAGTCACAAACCTCCTATCTGGCTCTGTTGTTAATCCCCTCGGGTAATTACTAAGTCGTTAAAAGAGGGTCATTACTTACCTACATTGACATTGCCTGACTCACTCGAATGCTACATATAATATTCAATTAAAATGTGTTGCCAACTAAATTCATCACCGCAAGAAAAAAAAGACATTTTGGCAAGTCGGAGATCATATCATATTGCCATTACGTACTTCATTGAATTGAATTGGTCAAATAATAAATCACGCGTTTGGCTCGCATTTGTAGCAGGTATCTAGCTTCTTCTTTTAAGGCAATTATATTCTTGCCCCGTATATGATGAAGGCTCAGTTTGTTTGTCGGTTGGATAATTGAATGATTAATTTTACTATCAGGAAACCAGAATTGTTTACACACACATCCACCTCTTTCCTTTACTTTTGTCCCAATCAGCCATTTGAGTTTAAAACCGTAGAAGGCACGTTTGAAGCAAAGGACTCTTCATGACAATAATGGCATGGAGAAAGTAGTGCATTGAGCATTATGCAGTGTAGCCTTGCACCCAGTTAGTTTTTTACTCTGGACGTCTATGGCACTTTAACATCTAACATTTATATCACTCTTACGATTTAAGTATGCTGTAATAGTAGCAAGCGAGGAATTGTCAAAGCCCACTTACTTAATGTGTTTTGAATACAATTTTGCATCTATTGATACAAACAACTATGAGACACGCTGTTTTCATTTCTTCTGGCTTTGATGTAGATTATGTAAGGACTCCAGCTAGTTGGACATTTTTTTTTATAGCAAAACGTTAAAATGCATCCCTGAGGTTGCTTTATGCCAGCTTTAACTAACAAAAAGCAGTCATGTACTACTTATACAGTTAAGCTCCTAACCAAATGTATCTCGCAACATGTTTTTGAATGCGAAAAGATGACTGATGAAAAAAACATTTTTGGCAAATTTGTAACCTAATTAAAAGTTTCGGCATTTTCAAAGAACCTTTCTCTTCTAATCTACCTATCTCAATTACTTGCTTTCTGGTATTTTTTCAGTTGATTGACTCTTTAGTAGGAAATTTGATATTTAGCATGTGGGATTACTTACAGTTGGAGTATACTTTTTTGGGTTGTTTGGTTGCAAAGTTTTATAGACTTCTCTTTTGGGGGACAGAGTATGTAAAGCATCAGATGTATACGTAGAGATTAAAAGAAGAGTCCTTGACCATCTTTTGTTTACCTCTTAAGTACACAACAAATAAAAGGTGGAGGCATTAGGGTGTAGATTAAGAATGTATGAATAATAAATAAGAGTTGCTAAATTTGCTATGTATAGACTCAGCATTGAGTCGTGGAGAGAGTACTACGGCACTTTCCACACCAGTAGTCCCTTCATTGGATGCAATTTTGGAACAACAGCACGCCCTGTATCAATCTCCAGGAACATACTCAAGAGGTATATAAAACATAGAAGCCATCTCAACAATGATAATGCATAATTCTCTACCCAATTGATCAACCCATCCATCGCACATTTTCACATCATTATTTCTTTTCTTAAATTTTCTTGTTTTCGGTTTCTATTTTTTGGTTCGTTCTTGAGCAGTGTAAAAAGAATAGACACACAAAGGTACTTTCAAACTTGTCAGTTTTTGGTCTGTCTTACTTTTCACTAGCTGTGTTTATCCATGTGTGTCTTCAGTGCCCCTTTGTGTTTATTATTTTTGTTTTGTAATTTAATTAATCTACTTTCACTTCATGTGTACACGTGATGTCTGCTCTGCTCTGTTGTATCTAGCACTCGCATATTGCATTCTCACAATTTAAACACCTTCTGACTAATGGGACAATACGAGAGGGTGAAAGTGATTAGTCAATATGTGGCTGCATACATACTCATTAGGAAAATGGATCGAAAGCAGTCATCGTTGGATAGTTGTTGTATTGCCCATACAGTATACAGTACCATTTTATTCAATTTTCACATTCGTCGCACATAACCAACATGAATCATGACCATATCGCAGGTTTCAAAAAACTTTGTAGCTTTGGCTTTTACGTTTTATGTAGTTGATCGTTTTTTTTTGTATGTCTTACATACAACCTACCTTCGTTTGATAGATAATTAACACTGCACCTGTAAAACACCAGTTTCACTACCACCCATGATACATGAAATATCATACAAAGAGAAAGGAGCAGCCGATATACATACATTTTCCTGCAAATGCATTCATCTCAGGAAGGAAAGCATTGCATAAAATCGTTTTTAATATCTAACGTGCATCATTTCGTTTTACGATGAGTTTGGATATTATGCGTACATAAATATTTCAGAAATTACCTATAAAAAGAATTAGTGCTACGTTTTGCAACTTAATATTACATTCCAAGACATACACTCTATTTGAACAATTGGAAGTTATTTCTTCTACGAGTATATGTCTTTAGTGCACTGAAGAACTCACTGCTCAATTCAATTCAAATTTGTTATTCCAAAATTTTTATAATTCTCAGCCTTAATCATTACATAAAATGGCAAAAGGTTGCTTTGGCAGCTGCATGATTTCTATACTTTTTCTTTTATGTTTCCCTTTTCACTCCACAATTCGTACTCTCTATACTTTTTCTCTCTAATTCACAAAAATTCACACCCATTCTTCGTTCGCTTATCGCTGCAGGTGTATCACACTCGCTTCCGCGGACTTACAAGTCCTCTTTCTCCCCCCTCCGCCATGGAAGGAAACGTTTACGACGCAGTACTTCTGTCACAGATTTATTCGAAGGTTCCTCACCACCACCGCCACCACCCCCACCTCGCCATCAACAAGAAAACCCTCATCACCATCAGCCTCAGCCTCACCACCAACAATATCATCATCCAGCTCATCAAAGACCACCTGTGTCAGTAGCCTCGGTCCAGGCCCACCACTCCCACCAACACCACCAACACCATCATCATCAACAGAACCTCCCTCCGTCTCAGTTGACCACGAGTACACAGCACCACGTCATCCACAAGCCCAAATCCCAGCATCATCCTCTTCTCACACAAAAGTCTCTCCAACTTGACGACGCTATTGTTTCAAACCATGAAATTGAACGTATCATTGCCAAAATTCAACAGGATAACAAGATTTTAGCTGAATTAGATAAGAATGCTGGTGAGTATCCTCGTCAAATTAAATCAAATCAAAAAAATACTTGCCCATTCATTCATGCGGCAAACAAAAAATTGCTTTCTCCATACTCCTCTCGTCCTCCTGACTTGACTGTAACAAAAGTACCTTTATTCCAAGGCACAAAATAATACAAAGCTACGTTGCTTTGACTGCAGTCAGTGCTAATTTTTGTATGTATATTCTTCTACTTATTATTATTATGGTTAGAACTGTTGCATCTTTTGGGTTTGAGAGAAGGGAACGACCAGATTCTTTGTAATTATGTGCGTGTCAACTTTGCACCACTTTTGAACATTTTTCTCAAATGTGTTTGACTTTTTTTGTCTGAATCTCTATTTCGCTGTTAGCTTACTTACTTCGTATCTTTACCTAAGAATGAATTAGAACAAAGAAACCACTGCCCGAGTCTATTCGACCTGTCTTTTATAGATTCGATGAAACCTCTCTGAAAACAGTTCACCTGCCATTTCCATCTTACATTAACCTTTTTCCAATTTCAAATTTAATTCAAACTTTCCATTACCAAAGTGGTGTAAACTAAAAAAGTGGAAAAGGCAGTGTGAAACATTTACTATCTAGATATTATAATTCCTATGCAATTGAGGGATGTAACACAATGCTTTTTAATGCGAATGTCAAAACAAGATAGCTCGTTGCCTGCAGTATCTATTTCACCTTTCTTGGCTAAAAAAAGTACTCTCTATATACCTTGACTATTTTTGCATAAACCCTTCGCATCTATTTTTCACAATTTCATTCCTCTTGCATTTCGATTGATTTGTTTATAAAATGTATCCCAATTGATTAACGTAACCCCCACTCCTGCATGATGGTTATGCCTACTGACAAATTTATTGATCTTCTTCTTAACTGTTGATTTCACAATTATTCCTGTGTCTGTTTCCTTTTCTGTTTCGCAGTTTGTGGCTCTCGTTTTAGCACCCATCCGCCGAAAGGCCACTTGCCAGCACCCCGTAGACGAACCTTACCCAAAAAACCGACATCGTCCAAATACCATCTTCCAAAAATCACAATTGATCACATTGATGAACCAGAAAGTAAGAAAGTGTATTCAACTGTAACCATTAAACAAACGTTTCTTAGTTAGTTTCTAGTTAGTTAGCCCAGTATGCAGAGATGACAGTCATTAAGATGCAGTAGAATATAGCAAAGCAAATCGTCAGGGAAATGACGACTTTAGAGACATTGATAAATTACTGAAATTTGGTACACACTTATCATACAGCAGTACAACAGATATACCCAGACCTAACTTCACACTACTTACTGCACAGAGCCCCATTTCCTCACCAAGGCATCATTTTACACAGACTTGAGACAATCAAAGGTAAAAGTTAATGAGAAGTAAGGGAGAGAATGTAATTTTAGAAATACATAGCAAAACAGAGTTTAAACCCCTGCACCCACAAGTAATTTGCATAAGTGGAAAGGGATGTAAGGCGTGCTTGAGCCTAGACTTCTTTGAACACGGGAAATCCCTCGACATTTGATTAATTCAACATCGACATGTAAACGGAAAGACGAGAGAAGTTCTCTGCTGTTATGCAAACAACATCTATTGGATGATAAGACGCATAGAAAAAGGGAGAAAGTATCAACAGTTTGCGAATGCTGCCAAAGTTGTTGAAAACTATCCAACTTTTACCTCTTAACCTCAATTCAACTGGGTCTTCGTTCAAACTGACAAGTTTGCGAGTTGAACAGGGTTTCTCTCACTAAACAGACCTTCAAACAGGACAATTCTCAACATTTTCATGACAAATAACTCTCTCGATGGACGCTTTTTGCAAATGTATAGAACATCCCTTGCCCCGTGGTTTAAAAAAAACAAACTGAAGTTAGACACTATAGTTTAGACAGATATGAAAGAGTTGTAGTAGGTGATTGAGATAAAAGTTCATCCTCTAATGGCCACCAATAGTCTAATAAACTCATATCTACAACGCTGGTTGGTGCAGCTTTGATAATATTAATAATTGCAGTAGAATTAAAGAACGGTAATACTATACCCCCTCGCATACTGTGTAGTTTTGTATTTGCAGCCCGAATGTAGATTGTCGTAGTGTAACCATTGTTTGCAAATAATTATTGTAGGCTGTGTATCCCTTGCCTAAACTAGACTAACCCATCCTTTCAATTGGGAGTCTGGTGAAAGTGAGTCAGAGAGTGGGAAAGTAATCAAAAGAGAACAAGTAATGCATAGTATCAAATTGCCTCTTTCCGTGGTCCCATGGTAAACTCGACTCCTTTTTCCTTACCAAGACTTCCTTTCAGGTCGAAATGAGGTCTTCAGAGAGGATAATAAAGACGTGATGCTACCAAGAGAAGAATGGCAAAGACGCTCACTCTCTGAAATTAGAATCAGAGACATAACAAACTGGTTTATTAACAGCGAATCTCTCATCTTGTCTCCAACTAATCTCGCATTCACTTTCACCAGCTCCAATTTGTCCTTCCAAGCAAATATTATTATTTACCCTTTACAAGTAGGTAATGTAGTTTTTATTTTTTCGGCACAGCAGCAAGTCGTATGTACGTAAGTAGTGTGTTTCTTCTTCATCATTCGTTACATTTTTTGGTTGATACTGTCTGAGATGTGTGTACCCCATAACCCCCAATCGAAAAAAAACCAAGCAGATGGATAGAGTAACCAATCTTATCCATCCATCTGCTTGAGAACAAACAACAACAACGACGACGAAGAAGAAGTGAAATGAAATGCGAAGCATTCTAGCATTACTTTTATAGATGTATCCAATTAGTTAACTTGATCCCTCGCCAGCTTTCTCCTTGAATTGAGTTGCCTCTCGTGTCGTGATGTGTGTACGTACTAACTACCCATTCTATTCTTTGTCCTCTCCTAAACACTGACTTTACTGCAAAAAAAGGAACAATAATGAGACGCTGGAGAGAGTCTATATATGTGTAGTCCGTTTAGTTTAGTTTCGTTGATTATTTCAGTAGCACTGTTGGTGTTTCTATTACTACACTGTTGGTGTGACATATGTAATTGAGAGACTCATCATCAGCCCATGTCTCCTGGGCGGCCTTAATTCTTTTCTCCAATTGTCTGTCCGTATGGTCTCTCATTTACATTGGCTCATGCGGAATCATGTGTGTAAAGAGAAAGTCCAAAAGAGCACGAGGTCCTCTTATGACTAGAGGTTCCCCACTGTACAGGGACGTAGATAATAGTGTCAGACCCTATAATAGTTTCAGGCAGTACTTCAAGGGACTTGTCCTGCATTTATGAACACCACGGAATGCATCTTCCTACGTCCTCTACAACCATGCAACAACTGCAAGGGATGGGACACATGGCTCAATTCCAACCAATTGCCACCATGGTCCCTACAAATTTCTTCTCAGTCGTTCCTACCGGCGCTACCACTCTCTTCTCTCACAATCAGGGACCAGGCTCCAGTCAGCAACATCATCAAACCCATCACCACCACCACCTACAGCATTCCATGGGGGGACTCATCCAGCACCACTCCCTTCAACAACAGCAAATCTCCATCCCCACCATCATAACCACTGCTCATCATCATGTCGACCATAGTAAATCAGGTATTTACTCTCTCTCACACCATTTCAATTCAATCACCCTAGCCTTACAATCACATTAGGTTCCCAAAACCCAAACCTCCCGCAAAGGGACTATTAAAGCATTTGCGTCAAAGGGAGAGAATAAAGACGAATCCAGGAAAGTGTTTGAATAAAAAAAGACCTTTGGGACGTCTTTATTACAGTACAAAAAAGATTAGGCTCTGTTGATGAAAGGAGAGAAAGTACTTCATCCGGCTTAGATGGGGTATTTATTTACTCCAGCTTTCCTAAAGAAAAGATGAACGTCTTTTCCTCAAGAAAAAAGAAATCTTGAGGTGATTGCGAATTTGATTGTTAGGCCAATGCCTGTCTGTGATATTGGTCCACAGGGACAAAAGGAATTATTTTTATTTACTGCACAACATTTCGTTTAAAGTTGAGTCATTTTCTCCATGGGAAAATGTGTCATGAAATGAAATTTGGATGCCTTTGGGATGGACATTAAAGCTAAATGTTTTATTCATTTGTGACCAGTTGTTGTGCCACAT
Source organism: Isotomiella minor (assembly GCA_034696445.1). Lineage (NCBI taxonomy): Eukaryota > Metazoa > Arthropoda > Collembola > Entomobryomorpha > Isotomidae > Isotomiella > Isotomiella minor. Next base: position 17,505 of record JAQIWU010000329.1, read on the forward strand.
CATGCCCAAATACTCAACGGGACAAAGCAGCAGCAAATGCAACTCCAGCAGCTTCAGCATCAGCAAAACCAAATACTCGCATCAAAGGGAGCGGACATGCTGGACATTCCAGGGAAAGGGAGATGCTTTGTTTATATTGCCAGGTGAGGGTAATGGGGTTCTGTGAGACGGGTGACCGTAAGCATCCCTTGTTTGTATGCTATTATTATGGTATATTAGGATTTAACACGTCACTTTGTACTGCAGATACTCTTACGACCCGTTTCATCAGTCGCCCAATGAAAATCCGGAATCAGAATTGAATGTAAATGCTGGGGATTATGTCTTGATTTGGGGAACGATGGATGAGGTACTGACTTGTATTGTAATTCTATTGTACCATTCCTTATGGACCTAAGAGCTTCAGTAGCGTCCCTTCAGGCTACCATTATGTGTTACTAAATTGGTCAGCCAATTACTGGTCTACAATTGCCTGGCCGGCCACTGAGTGGAAAAGTCATGTTGGCCAAATGCTGGAGGGGAATTGAGTTGAAAGAAAGAAAGCGTGTAGCCCACTTTCTCTTAAAAGTTTTAGCCGACTGTTTTTTTTGGGCTTCAAGGAATTGTCGTGGTTGTTCACTTTAATTGGAGTAACGATCTTTTGTCTTTTCACTAGGATGGTTTCTTGGACGGCGAGCTGTTGGATGGAAGAAGAGGCTTAGTTCCTTCAAACTATGTGGAGAGACTGATGGGAGAAGACTTGGTAGAATTTCATCAACAGGTTGTCCTGGGGATTAAAGAGTCTGAAGACGTCATGTCAACTTCCCTTCTCGATTTCGACTATCACCGAAATGTTGGAGACGAGTCTCAACGAATGATCATTGGTAATTTTGAACACCACGAAACATAAACTAATGTAGAACATAAGTTAAGCCACTAATTTCTCACCATGCCCCCTTTCACGCAAACTTGAATAAACAACAATTGTTTTGTCGATTTTTTGCAGAGGACCTGATGCACAGACGACAAGAAGAGTTTGGGTACCTGGACCTAGAAGATATAATTGATGACGATGGCGATCCAGAAAAACAAGGTAGACGAACATATGAATGTTGCATGGTCACTTCATTGAACGATTCCTTCAATAATGATTGCAACACAGCACAGTCAATGATCCGCCAATTCTTCCCACTGTAGAGCTTATTTTCAAGTTGAATTGTACTTTTATTCAAACTATAATGAACATCTTCAGATTTAGACTTTTGCAGTAGAATACCGTAGCAGTAGCCTTATAGATTTGTTTGATGCCTGTGCTTTTTACTTCCTGCCTAACCCAATAAGTACCTAGATACAAAAAATGTAGTGGTTGTATGGTAGTCAATTAGCTTTTGAACATATTTTTGTAGAGTAGCACAAAGTCACTAGCAAGATATTGTTAAAAGCAAAATTACCATATTATGTATTAATAGATTTATTCTTCTCGGTGCTAGTACCCCCACCGGTTCAGCTAACTTTAGAGCGACAACTTAACAAAAGCATTCTCATCGGATGGAACCCTCCGGACTGTCCCCCTGGGACAATCGACAGCTACCAAGTCTACGTGAACGGCCTCCTCAGATGCACCATCAAGGCGAACGAGAGGACAAGAGCTCTAGTTGAAGGGGTTGACTGCAACAGGGTATCTTGAGACAAGGCTTTTTTGCAATCGAGCAGTTCAGAACTTATAATTTTTTTTTGTAAACAGCCACATAGGATAAGCGTACGAGCAGTGACTCCTAACCGAAGAACGTCTCGGGACGCTGCGTGTACAATGATAATTGGGAAAAATGCCCCCCTCGCGCCTTCCACTGTACGAGCTACCAGCGTCACGAGTACATCAGCCGTCATCACGTGGCTACCAGCCAACAGCAATTATCAGCACGTCGTCTGCGTGAATAATGTGGAGGTTAGGACTGTTAAGCCGGGCGTTTACAGACACACCATCACAGGTACGCTTGACCTTACTTGCCCCATGACTATGCTTTCAATTCCTTGTGTCCAAAGGTTTGACCCAGAACACAACGTACCGAGTCACGGTGCGTTCAAAGAACATCAAAGCCCCGCACTTTGACGAGAAAGGAAGCAAGCAGATGGAGAAGCTGTCAGCACACACGGAATTCAGAACGTTACCCAAAGGTAATTTTTTCATTTCTTCAATGCATTTTGTGAAGAGGGCACGAGTAGTGAAATCTTTGGGGTTTTGTTTCACTCCGAGGGTGTTTAGGCTTACCCGATCCCCCTATCGATGTTACAATAGAACCTGGGCCTCAAGACAATACTATCTTAGTGACCTGGCACCCTGTTGCTGCGGCCACTTCGAACGGTGCTATCGTCACGGGGTATGCGGTGTTTGCGGACGGCAGGAAGATATTAGAAATTGACAGTCCCTCAGGTGAGAGACATTTACCACGCTTCCGGCATCTGAAGGGTTTGGATAATGAGACAATCATTGATTTGACAGGTGACCACGCACTGCTAGACTTGAATCGATTCCAAGGTGCTATTCCACGCCAGGTGACTGTGCGAACCAAGTCACGCGACAGTCTGTCCTCCGACAGCGTCCCAATTCCCATACCAGCTCAAGTTCTTCGCTTAAAAAGACACAATGTTCCAAACCAAAACAGTCTGCCACTCCCCCAAAGACCGAGAGCACGACACCCGTCCATGATGGAAGCTGAGGAGAGCTATGGGAGTGATCGAGAGACTTCGGGGTTCCATGTTCCCGGGATTGGCAGCTTGAATATCAAAAACAGACTAAAAACTAGTTTCTTTACGCGTAGCAGCGACATGCCAGAAGTACCAAAAGACACAAGACAAAGTAATCCTAGAGAATTTAGAGGTAGGGGCGGCAGTGGGTTACCATTGCCGCCGCAACAGATGCCACCGCCACCCATGGGACATGGTGGGCGTCCTGGAGTTCCTCCTTCTGATCGGCCTAGGGGTTACCCTCCTCCAGTTCACCCACCTCACCGAGGAAAGCCAGGAGCACAAGGTGGTGATTACTACGGTGGGGCTGGTGGTGGTGGTGGTGGTGGTGGCAGGCACCCAAGACCTGGACCTCGTCCTCCTCCAAGTGACATGAGGCACAGGCTCTTCGTCGCACTCTTTGACTACGACCCTCCATCCATGTCGCCAAACCCTGATGCTTGCGAGGAGGAGCTGCCCTTTAGAGAAGGGCAACTTATTAAGGTTCACATTTAAGTGCCAGACGCATTCCACCACACACACTTCTGCTTTCTTCTTGTTTGGTCTATCTGACAATTGATAGTCTCGTGTAAAAACATGCACGGGGCTATGTGATACACCGGAAGTTAAGTTGTGGTGGAATTCGTCGAAGCAGACAGTATCTGAATCATTTGTGACACTTGTGGTTGCCATATAGATCTATGGAGAGAAAGACCCTGATGGATTTTACTGGGGAGAGGCCGGAGGTCGTCAAGGTTTCGTGCCTTGCAACATGGTGTCCGAGGTGCAGCCTGATGACGAGCGTGTGGCACAAGAACTGCTCATTGTGAGTCGGTCACCAATAATGCGTAAAAGGACAAACGACGCTCATTGTATTGTCTGTTTGAAAAGCAGGAGGGTGGGGACCTACAACAACAGGCGAGTGGAAGAGATCGTAGAGGCATGGGAAGGGATCGGTGGGGAGATATTTATGCAAGTGTACCAGTCAAAGTCATGGTCGCTTTGTACGACTACGACCCACAAGAAATTTCTCCCAACGTTGACTCTGAGGTACAGTCATCTCTTTCTCCTCATGCTCCTGGCACCACAAGGACTGTGATTATGTTCCCTCGTAGGTGGAGCTCTCTTTTCAAACCGGTGATATAATTAAAGTATTTGGAGACATGGATGATGACGGCTTCTTCATGGGAGAGCTGAACGGCATGCGAGGGTTAGTCCCGTCCAACTTCCTCACAGAAGCTCCTCCCGAGTATGGGGCGGATGGTCGAGGGCAGAGGAGAGGCGGACCATCTCATCTCGGTCCACCAGGACGACGTCCTCCAGGGATGGACCCTCGACATCCAGGTATTCCTCCCATTAGTGTAGTCCAGGCTCTAAAATGCGGATATGAGACACTTAGTCAGGCGTCATAGCAACGTTGACTTGACATCTATTTGATTGATTTTCCCAAAGGGCCAGCTCAAGGACCAGGCCCTGGGGCTAGAGGTCCACCTCCCCCGCCTCGTGAAGGCGGCTCTCTGGGTCGTGGTGGAGTCCCGAGAAAAGGTAGGTTCTGGATCTCATGTTGACACTGCTCACTTGTGAGAATGATTGTCATTATTGCCATTCGATTCACATGCAGTTTATATGGTGAAAGTTGATTGATTAGAGTCAAGTTTCAGTTTCAAGTGTAGGCATTAAAGGATGAGGATGAGGAAGACAATAAGGTGTAAATATATTGTCACGACAGACTATAGGGGAAAGTAAACAAGATCTTAGTGTTCGCATTGAGAGTATTATATTACATAGGTAATTATAATTGCACACGACAGAATAACTTTTTGTGATATGTGATATGCTCCGGTATTACAGCCACCCCTTCACCCTCTCTCTCTCTCATTCCCCCGACGCCTACTTCCCTTACCTCAGCTATTTCCCCTTTCTTTATCTCTATGTATATCCCCCAACGTATCTCTTTCTTCTGTGTATACCTTCATTTTTTATACTCTTTGTGTTTTACATTTTTTACTACCGCTGCTGTCAGTCATGTCATTGCATATCAAACCAACTTTCTCTCTCTCTCTCTCTCGTGTATCACCTACGCTGTATTAAGGTAACCTTGTTGGTATGGAGAATCCTCCGACATGCATTCAAGTACCAACCACACGTCAAAAGTCATGACACACGAATTGACCTCATGAATGAAACGGTATTGATAGAACACTTGCCCCAGCTACAGTCTAAAGAATCGCTTCCTTGACATCCCAATTTCAATTGCCTTTGAATTCACAATTCTTCATAATACCAACCAACCTCATTCTTAAAGCAATTAGTGTGTCATGAGATATGAGACTCATTTGTCACAGACTCAGGCAAAAAGCAATTCGATTCCAAGCACTGAAATGTTCAGGACTGGTCTATGATAGCAGCTTATTTAGCATTCGGGACCACCCGGGGGCACACTGAGATTTGGAAGCGTTGAATGAAAAGGAGACGGATGGGCACATTCGTATTGATGAAAGGACGATACGGAATGCACGTGTGTTTTTTTTCTATTTGAGATTATTTCTGTGACCCCCCTTTTCCACAGGTTATTTTTCTTTAAATTCTTAATGTACTGCCTTCCATGTCTTATTGCGGTGTGCTTTAATCGCCTTTATATGAACAAATAATGGATGAATTATTTATGACCTTTTAAATTCCATTTTGATAGTCTTTTCATTTCAAGGCGTTTTATATCCTCTCTGAACTGACTCAGGCCACAAATGATTCTCTTTTTATAAAGCACTGCTCTTGTAGTTATTTATTGAGACAAAGTCACACGGACCAAAGGATTTTAATGAAGGGATTTCACGGAAATATCTTCCCCTACGTAGTTGAGTCAATGCTTACAATTAGAGGTAGGAAGGAGTCAACCACTATCGAGACGCCATAGGTCGAGAAGACTCTCTTGGATGCTGGTCCAATAGTGACAAAAGTGTGGCCCCTGGATTACGATTAGACATACCTATCTCTTTTTGTAACCCTTCATCGGATGAATTGTGGTAGAAGTCTCCACCTCTCGACATCTTTAAAAAAATATATTATCATTAATTATTATGGCTTGTTCATGCACTCTCTCCCCCTGATTGATGTTGTGCTCCTCTCTCAACAAATTTCTGTCTTTTTATGACTCTCTCTCTGTCCGCCGCTGCTAATCTAGACGCCTCTTATCCCGAGCACTCGGAGGTAAGTTCATTTTTTCCACAAACGCTTTACCCGTTCTCATAGCCGCTTTCCGCACAAAATTTCATGCATAACCCTTAACTCCTATACTTCTTGGTTTGGTTTTGATTTACCCTCAGTCAATCACCACCACGTTCGTTCGTCAAAGACACTACAAACACAAACGTTTCAACAAAAAAATCATTCTCGAACTATTCTTCTTTGTACTGTCTCTGACAACGATACTTTGTGTCAAGTATTTTATGATCGTGTAAATTTAAGTGAGTGTGGTCTTACTGTATTGTAGTTTAGTACTCTTCGAATGGATACTTATTTTCTGTTTGATTGTGTCACCTTCTCTGAGCTACTTTTAAAACGTGTCGTACTAGTAGTGCTGTTTTTATGCACACTGCTTTAAGTGTTTGGTCTAATTTATACCTGTAGTAATTGACCTGACCTGATAATGACGATGATGAATGTAAGTAGATGCGTTGTTGTTTATTTCCCTCTATTTCTCCCTCCTGCTGTAACCCACTACCTCCCACCATTGTTCGTCCATATGTACAGAAGAAAAAGTACTTCTTATAACTTTTCCAGTTTCCGCAGTAAGAAAGGGAACCAATGATATCCCCCCAGAGATCTACCTAAAGTACCATGCCGAACTCTTTTGACACGCACTTTCTCCTCCTTCCATGTGTTCAGAACCAAGTAAAAGATAAAGTACCTTAGCTACTTTTTACAAACAAGGTGGTAAAACTAAATTGCTGACACTCAGTTTATTCGTGGAGTATGTTTGCTAACCTCTGAGGGTTGAATAGCCAAGGTTTCTCACATTACCCCCACTGCGTTGCAAATATATTCCCTGAATAAACTCAGTCAGAAAATGCCTTGCAAAAGACTCAAAGAAAGAAAGAAAGGCAGTCCTTATCCATAACCTCTGTCCCTATATAACTCACTTTACTTACTTCTACAGACAGATCCACACCACTTCAGAATTTGATTGGAAACAAGTGCATTTTGTTGACACGCTGCGAATATCTCTGCGTCCCCTCATCCGTTTGTCTCCTTTCACTTACTTAATGCAACAAAAGTGTGAACACTTTCTCTCTTCCATCCATATTCTTTTACAACCACTTACTTACGTGTGTTACTCGTTATGGTGGGTCAGCGATCAATTAGTTAGTGACTTATTAGAAGCCTTCATTAGTGTCCAGTCGTTTTCAACTGTTTTTTGATTGACTATACATCTAGGCTTTTTTGGTTTGACTCTCATTATTACTCTAACCCTCGTTCTTGTTCTTTCAAATATTAATTGATTAACCGTTATTGTTGTGATGGATGTATCAGTAGAGTTTTGGTTTGTTACATTTTTAGAGGAATTCATACTAGATGAGCAGATATGTAACTCCTGAAAAGTTTGACTATGACTTTGATTACTTCTCTCAGAGTTGATTGAGTTGTGCTGCTGATTGAGTTTAATTATTAATTAATCATATTAATACAAAAGTTTTCGTCTCTCTCTCTCTCTATTCTCTTCTTCTTCTCTTACAACACTTTTTAAAACCTGGCATGCCGGCGGCTCTCATGTTTATTTGTATGACTGTTTCCAGAGGAACAGTATCGACCCCGCCCAGGCGCGGAGAGGAGGTGGTAGGGGAGGAGGACTTCCGGGTCAAGGCAGGGGACGAGGGGCCAACATGAACCCCGCCGCTGCAAACCAATATGACGCCCAAAGAAATTCGAGGGGACCGCCTTCCAACATGTCTGAATACAGTCCATCAATGGAGCCGCCCGGTTCCCTTGGAGCATCCCGGGGACTATTCTCTGGAGGAGGAGGAGGGGGACTGTCGAACAACACGACGACGACGAGCATGGCTCCAACCGGAACAACAAGTGCCAATCCTATTACTAGTAAATTACCAGGTGTCTTGACAGAAGCTCCAGGCTCTCTCATGCAAAAGTTTTCAGACCTTACACACAATGCCCTTGGAGGAGGAACGAGTGGTGCGGAGGGGGCAGAAGGGGGGTCCATGCTTTCCAAAGGAAAAGATATGTTATTCAAGAGATTTGGGCTATGAGACATACCATACTCTAAATGTTTCCCCAATTATCACTACTCTATTAGTCAATTCTTTCTAGTTTAGTTCTTTTCAAAGAAAACTCTGTCAAAAGAAGAGGGGAAAGATAAGTGAAGAAGAGGACAAGGAATATGGGCTCTGAGACTATATGTACATTCTTCTCTGTACTCTATTTATACTGTATCAATTTACTCACTTGTCTTTTTATACTTATTTACTCATATGTGATTAAGCAAACCATCAAAACTATTTTATTACAGACCTATAACTTCGTCATCACGACGCAGGGACAGACAGGTTTTGTTTGTAGTGTCCATATAGTATTGTCCACAAAAGATGATGAAGCCGATGATACTAGCGTAAAGAAATAATCAATATCACTGCACTTTTACAGTCACACCCCTGGGGCAAGATGAAACACTACTACTTTCTCTCATCTCTCATCTCTCTGTATCTCTCTCTAAGTCCATTCGTGCAGGAAGCATTTAATTATGATAGATTTACGGTGACATACAATATCGTAGATATTCGTTTTTGACGCACAATCCATTTTCAAAGGTGATTTTTAATCATTTTAAAATAAACACTAGTGGAAACTACGTTAATTTCAAACAGTATTGAATGACATAGGTACAAGAAATGGTACGATATTACACAAGACTTGATTTATTTTTACATTAGTCTGCAATTGAGCATTGTTTTTTATGGACTAAACGTCGTCGTCGGGATGTCCTCACATCATAAAATAATACAAAAGTGGTATGGGGTGCTTCGCAGCCACCTACTCAATTAGCTCATTAAACTGCCAGTTATAATCGGTGGCAAATCAATCAAATCGTCTGTTGGACTTATGCAACTCCCCCGATTGACAGTGACGACGGGACGACGTGTGGGTGGATGTAGGACACGTAGTTGATTTGAATTTGATTGATTCATTGACCAAGTTATAGATGAACCGGTGGTGGAGAAAGCATTTCTTTTGACATATCAGTTGTAAAAATATGTAGGTGAATTAGACTTAGTAGTCTTCGTCTTGATGTTTAAAACTGCACATAAATTACAAAGACTGGGATTAGTTGATAGAAGAAGAAAAGCAGCTTATCTCTTGTTTCTTATTGTGCTGACTGTGGGGTTACGTAATTCACATTCTCTAACGCTTTGACTTTGAGTAAAACCTTTATACTTTTTACTCGTACGACACTACTTCGTAATAGTTCTGTGCATCAGGTACTTATCTTCTACCGTAACTTACTCATTGTCACGATAATAGTACTTGTAATAAGTAGACCTGGTTTGAGGGATAATTGAAGGATGGACAGTGAGTATCAGACCAGAGATAATGAAGGTGCACTATTTTTCTTAGTCAAGTCATGACGAACGATATTGATATTGTCTTCTCTCTCCAACCGTTGGCCAATCTTGCCTTTCTTCTGGTCCTTGTCATTTTCTCTCGCACTTCGACTTATCATCAATCACCTATAAAATGTAACAATACTCTTTGATCGATCATTCAAGTAGGCATAAATATTCACTCAAATCAAATCAAATCCTGTTTCTGTCCACGGTCATCAATACAAACCCCTGTAGTAGTCCTATTTCATAGCGTAGAACGTAGTTATATCCAGTCCTCATCTACATAGCCATGACAAGAACTAAAATATTCCACTCCAGGCTTCTTTTGTCTACATACCTGAGAAATGTAAAGGAGACATTTTACTCACAACACTTTTTGAGGGATATGAGATGTTTAGCCTTAAACAATTTCAGTACAATGGTTGGTGCACATAAACTTAATGTTAAACTTCTTTAGCTTCATACAATTCGATTCGCTTTCGAAGAAGCAAAAATTGGGCACTTTTAAAAAGTAATTGACACTACAATCAATTTAAAGGAAGGCTATACAATTAGTGTATTCTCACCACATTTAAAAAAGTACCTTGGTCAAAAAAGTAAACCAACACAAAAGCAAGCAGCGTCTGAGGCTACATTTGTCAGAAACCTCTCTTATTTTTTTTTGCGTGATGATGAGTTTCAAATTCATTTATTCCATCAATCAAATTTTGTCACCCTCATACTTTCTCTTTCTCCACAAAAAGATGGAACTTGATGCCGTTGAGAATTTTTATTGTTCCCATTATTGAATTAACAATAGTGATTCAACAAAACTAATAATTCATGCTTGCCATTGTAAACCAAAGATGTACTTGAGTCGCTTATATGAATAAGTTCCAGTCGTACGTTAACCTTTGAGTTGTGTCAGCATTTTTAGATTTGTTTGGATGCAATGAGCCTTGCAAAACCAAAGTAATAATTACAATAGTGTATGAAAGCTAGACTTAAGATACTACCATAGATAGATAGTGAAGAAGAAGAACTTACTGTGAAAAAGGAAACTAATAACCTAATCTTATTTGCTACGATTGTGTTCCTGTATATTAAAAAAATGTCATAGCGTGCTGATACCGATGATGATGATGGAATAAAATGCATGGAGTAAAAAAAGCTATACAAAAGAAACCTCTAACCTCTAAAGTCAACCAACAACAATAAAATAAAATAACTAATAAATAATAAGTGTATTATTAAATACCATGTTGCATGTACTTAACAATAACTCAAGTTATAAAAAAAGAAACTTTGTCTGGTATTGTATAAAAGGGAAAGGTTCAAACGTTATACTTCAGTCTCATCTCATCATCATGGACAAATGGACATGACTTTACTATCATCATAAACTATAAATTAAACGTCAATATTGTTCATCATCATCGTACTTGTCTCATTGCTTTACTACGGTACATATGTAAGTGTGTATACATAATAATAATA
>JAQIWU010000330.1:0-28271 GCA_034696445.1 Isotomiella minor
AGTACTCCTATTTGTTTCATCCCTTGTTTTTGAACGAAACGAATCATCAAAGGCAGTTTTCATTTACTTATCATAAAATATGTTTCATTGCGGATGAGTCCGATGCGTCCTGAGAGTTTCACATGTTTCAAAACAAGTCGATGACGACAAAAACTAAATATTGACTCTTTCTTATTCCGCATTGTGAAACAAAGCAAAAATGATGGTAATCCCCAAGAACACCGCCCACGATGACACAGCTATCAAGCAACCAAAATCCTGTCTCTGCACGAATTATTATGAGAAATGACTTTTTTTTTTAAACTACAAGGGTCGGACATAAATGTATTGAAGCACAAACAAATCAGAATAAGAAACGAACGTGCTTGCTTTTAGGTTTGGTTTACCTCCCCTCCGCCCCTGTCGGATTAAACCCCGTGGAATGATGCTTGTCATTCACGACTCTAAAAAACCTCTGACGCACGATTCTCTAAAAGGACCTGTTTCTATTCAGGCGATGAAAGCTGGAATGGAATGGAAGCCATGAATTTGTTTATAACGACGACGACGTTTGTTCTTCTGAATCTGAATTGTTCAGGCAGCAACAGGTTGCGCATGCATGGCAGGCATGCCTCGTATTTATTGTTATGATGATGGTTGGCAAAAAAAGCAACAATCAAATCAAGTGCAAGAAAAAGAAGCTTGACTTGACGCTTGAGGCACGATGTGACTACTATATTTATGTATAATAGCGTGCATGACCTGACGTTGCAAAACGAAATTGCGGCTTTTGTTTTGTTACTGATTTGTGTCAGGATTTTTATGTGCAACCCCAATAATAATAATAATAATAATAATGTGTCAGTCATAAAATGCTGAAAAAAGAATCACGCTAAAACAAAGAAAATCATGGAGAAAAGTCAAGCAGCAATGAACATTAGAGAATGACAAAAGGAAACTTACCAGTGCAGACGGTGCGCTTGAGAGATGTCATTATGACTAATTAGTTTTGTGGACGTGATGATGTAACAAGTGCCTTCATAAACTGACAAAAACAATGCTTCTCATGAGTCAGGAGGATCCGGAACCTGTTGCTTGCTTGCTTCCTTTCTCTTTTGGGCCTTAAAAACCCGCTGAAGTGATGTTGGTGCAGGTCAAGTTTCCAGATTTAGATGAGACACTTTTAACACACTCTTTACTTTAACTTTTTTAAATATCTGGGTGAATGAATGACAATAGACATGGAAGTAAGTAAGTGCAACAAATAATGGCTTTTGTTTATCGGATTAACTACTCCATTCTATTCATTAGTTTTAGTCCATATTCAATAAGGAAGGAGGAATGGAGTTTCTCAACAACTAACCACCACAACTGCTAGAAAGTGTGTGGATGAGATTTGAATGTGATCAGAAAGTAGTGGAGTCTTTTTTAAGTATGTTTGTTTGTTTGTTTGCAAGCTATTTTTGACGTTCTCGGTATATTTTTAACTGTGTTGTTGCTTCATCTTCTTCTTTCCCCTCTTTACAAACGACACATCCAGTCTCAGATCCTTGCACCTCTTTATTGCTAAAATTAATGACTTTTGTTCTAAATCCAGCTTTGTGTGTGATGATGCAACTAAAACTGCACTCTGCCTGTGACTGCTGCACTTGCACTTGCTTCGCTTCTGTTTCTGATTCTGATTCTGAAGCGTTGGTCGTTACAAACTTTTAGGAGAGGGGAAGGGAATAACAGGGCCTTCGACTTGGCATTTCTTTTCTTTTCTTTCTTTTCTTCTTAGAAAAAGGTAGATGGTAGGGAAAAGACACAGGTATGATGATCGGAAGAGGAATAACCTTTCTTTCGCTCTATGGCTTTTGGAGTCCACAAGAGCACATTTACATTTGAGTACCCCAAACACCTCACAATAATCCAAATCCAGAAGAGAGAGCCAAAGGCGTTTAAAACTTTTCAACGACGACTTCTTTTTAAACCACGAGACCACAAAAAACCACAGCGTCTAATAACTGTACAGTTCCAAAGAACCATAATCCTCAAAATCCAATGCCAGAAGTGCAATCTCGTCCATCATCGCCCCACAGACCCAACAAACAAACCAACCAACCCTAATCTTAAAACTTTACACGACGCCTTATATTTTTTTCCATATTAAATTCCCCGATACCCTGTGCACTTCCTTCGTCTTCATGTCCACCACATGCATGCATGCATGATGTACACACACATAAACCAAATCATAAAGTCATTTTATGTATGTTAAGTTCCCTCCCTTCTTCGCTTCCCTTCCGAAGAAAGCATACAAAATATACAAGAATGGAAAAGACCTTCTTTCCACTTCAAAAGTATCGTATGTCAATATTTTCTACTTTTTTGACTTCCGAACAAAAATTGTTACTTTCGAGGTTGTTGAAGGGCGGCAAAAAGGGATTATCAAGTCCAATAGAAATGAAATGGGACACTTTGGAAGAAACAAGACCTTTTTTCTGCCTGCCTGTTCTCTCCTTCTTGTCCTACAAGTTTTATGCACATGCACTGACTGACTGATGATATTCAAAAAAGGGATGGATGTTCTCCCCAAAATAACAAGAGTACTTAAAAAACACAGTTAGTAGATTGGGATTGCACTTATCTTTGCTATGCCAAGTAGTCGGCCCCTGCCTCCTTTTTAAGATTGTGCGTGTATAAAGAAAGATATACAGAGGGGTACATAACATAGGGATTGAGCAGTGGTTTTTTAGTTAGTAGGGGTTGCTAAATAAAACACCTTTTTGTGATAGCACACACACACAACTTCACATTCACTTTTTGGGGCAGAGGTAGACCTGACTGACAGAGTACCCAAATAATATGTTTTTACGTCACGTCAGTTGGATTAAAAGACCAACACAACAATGATAATAAATGATAGACTCGACGACGATGGGCACTAGGATGGGATACCCCATCCGTACATTTCTTCTTCTTCTTCAACTTTTTTAGGCATGAATTGTCTTCTTGCATGCCTATTATTATTCTTCCTCGTCCTAGTTGACACAAGCTGCGTTGAGGTTGAAGCTTAAGCGGATTGCGGATGACGCTACAATACGATGCCCATAAGCAATAAGATTTGCCTGATGTACTTAATAGCACAAATAAATGGCTTTATTATTACCTTCTGGCATACTCAAGGAGTCTTTTATTTATATGGTTGACGACGATCGTTTCGTGGTTGAATGTTTGGCCTCATCATGTTGTTGATTGTGATTATGAATATGATGAACAATGAACGAAATGGTTAATTTTATTTTATGTTATACATGCAAGAGAATAATAATTGTCCAATAATACCTACCTGTCCTAATAGAAGTAAGTAAATGCATATATACTGCCGATGATTGTTTGCAAATTAAGAATCAACATTTGTCAAAACGACCATTGTCTACTGCAACTGCAAAAGTGTGAACCAAGTTATCAAAATAAAAAACAGCATGGAAGGTCAGACTCGCATGATGCCCATACCGTGGGTGACTATTTATGTACAGTGCCACACCATTATTATCAGTCTCATAATATGTGGAAGACTTCGACGGGCTGAATTATTTTGAGATTATATGGCTGTCGACCATAAAAGTATAATTTCGTGGTCAAAATTTTAGTGATGCAATTCGCAAAATAAAAAAGAGGACATGCCCACCACCAACTCAAAGCACGCTATGGTCACACTATTATAGTGTTCTTATGAAATATCCGGTTGCGGAAATACAGCGCCTATTTAATTTGCGTTGTCTAAGGTAGTTTTGAAGAAGGCGTGGAATAGTAATGAGAAGATTTGCACTGAGACTTTTGGCGTAGCATAAAATTAAGATTAGTTTAGACGAAGGATGGGAAATTTGAAGCTGCTTGTGGCGTAAAGGCTTCACAAAAGACAATGATTATGATAACTTCGTTCGTGAGCACCACCTTCTATTAATGTTAACTGCAGCAAGGACCCACGGTGAGAATTATTGGTCACGGTGGCAGTGTCACAGAAGGAAAATGACATTCGCATGAAAACAATTTGCAGTAGTAATTACATCGCATATTTGCATTCTAATTCGCTCAAAAGAGTGTGGAAGGAAAGAAAGAATGACATGGCAACGTGTTGGTTGTCAGACGATTTACAATTAGCCATCGTCGTCAAAGAAAATGAAAGTGTAGCCTCAAAACGAGATAAATGTTTTACAAGATGGCTTCACTGAAATACAATCAGCGACAAACACAGAATCTTATTCCAGGATTACCAGGGGCCACATAGAAGCAGACAAATCATGTAGCATAGTCGCAAGCTAGCTCTTTCCTGGCAACGAGATGTGGTGACCAGGTCAATTGGACCAGGAATCATTGGAATGACTAAAACTATCTTCCATAAAACCGGCATCGTTGTTGACACTACACAAAGTCAAAAAATCTGTATTTCCCATAGGCAGATTCTCAAGGAAGGGTCTCATGGTTTGCATGCATGGCATCGTGTGCGGCATCATTACAATAATGAATTGTACACTTCTTTACTTTCCGACCTTTGTAGTTTTATTCCTCATGAATGAAACATTAAACGTGAGACTATTGTGAACAATAACATTAAGCACCTCACTTTATTTTTGTAAAGTTGGCAATCTATGAAATGAAATGTCTTTAATCAAAATGTCATCTATCTACGATTAAATTTCTTTTGCAAAAGTTTCCTTGCAACTTATTGCTATTTGCGGAGATGCCCCAAATATTTCCACAATCGGCTTAAAATACTTTTGTAACAAACAATGAAATCGACGGGTTCCGACTAAATTTCTTAAGTTCTAAGTACTATTGCTGGTTTACAACTAAAACTTTCATTAATGGAAGCACTACCCTTATACAGTGCTATACCTAAGCTCAATATGTAAAAGACATGACGACAAAAAACTGTACCACAGTGTCAAGTTTCTTAAAATTACTATAATATTAATACTGCTGTGTCATTACATTACATATGAGGGACTATCATATAAATACTTCACTTCATACATGGTGGTATAATTAGGTAACGTATTTCTAAAGATATTGATATTGTACATGTAGAAAATTTAAAATTTGCATTAATTCCAATTTATCTAAATCACATCATAATAATTGTCAACTAGGTAAGAGGATTCTTGCAACGACAGTAACTATAATAAATTGAAAATTCATGAATATTATTTGATAGCCACTTCTTCGAATAGAAACTATAATGAATTAGACAAATATGGATTACGAAGCTCATACATTCTACAACGTAGGGGCACACTAAGACAGTAATCTAAACCATCATGATGACACCGTCATGTTGTAACATTAATCACCTTTATCAGGTCATCATGTTGCACTCTTCACACATTTTCACTAAATTTACTTATCTCGCAATAGTTGGCAGCATAAATATCTTCCTTTTTGCACCACGGTGATCTTGATTGTTCATCTTTAAATAATAAGGTTTTGTTCTGAAAGAGGAAACGAAGGCACTCAATGAGTTATTATTGTGATAAAACAGGGAATCTCTGGAATTTCATATGATTTAGACAAATTGGGAATAGTGTATTATTGGGCACTTACTGGGTATTTACAAGAACTAATTTCCCCCACCTGATTTTCTAGTAGAAGGTGACACCGAGCGTTGGTTCCTTTTTTTCGTGGGGGCTTTTGTGGTACTGGTGACAAAGAGAAAGTATTTTACATTCAATCCTAAGGGAGCGGATTGAAGACTTACTTGGGGATCACTTTCTTGCCCTGAACCGTTGGCAGAGAGTCACTGGACCCAGCCGACTTTAGAGAACCTCCAGAACTGTCCCTGGAGCCAACCTTATCCCAAGAATTGTTTCTTTTGTGATTCTTGTTTGTGTCAACAGGACCATTTGTGGTGCTGTAAAAAGTATATTATATGCCAAATTAAAATACGTTTTATACAAAATTGATGGGCAAAACCTTTTTCCTATTCTTCTTTTCTCCAGTTCCTTACTTATGGAGTCAGGTACTTGCTGTGGGGTTGTCGGGGCACTTAGTTTATCCTGAAAATAAAGACCACGTATTACAACCCGGTGTCTTTGATAACATACTCTTTATCTACTTTATTATTTCCATCATAATTTGTCCAATTGTCTTCTCCTTGTCTAGCTGAACCTGCAGCCGCGATTTCGTCGTCAGAGTGTGACTTTATCATGTCTGCTGAGTACGAGGTCCTTACTGGGGCAATGGGAGATCGGCAGCAAACGCTGTTGACATCTTCCAACTTCTTAAGGAGTCTTTCATTCTCTCGACAGACTAATTCTTGGTCTCTTATGAGGAGATCTCGAACCGCGACAAGTTCCCAGTTGTCCTGTCTTAAAGCAGCGTTTTCTTGGATGAACTTGGCAATCGTGTCGATCAACTGTGTGGGCTCCATTTGTTGCAACTTTTCTTTGTCCAGGCCTTCAGGAAGGTCTGGAGTTATGCCATTTGCAGTCTCTAAATTTCTTGCAGGCCAATTTCCCAATTCTCCTGTGGAAGGACGTCCGACTTGAATGAATTGCCGTAGTTGACTATTTTCCTCTCGAAGAGCTGTCACCTCTCTTTTTAAACTTACTATTAACGCCTCCCTTGGATCCTATGTAGCAGAATAAATATTCGTTAATTGACAAAGTAAAATGATTATCAAACTCACCATAACCACGACAGGCTTGGTCCTAATTTTCTTTGCCCTAGCTGCATAACGTAGGGTGTTGAGCGTCTCACTTAAGTTAGATTTGGCTGGTGAAATGCAGGCAATCTGTTGGAAAAGAATAGCTTGTAGAAAAGCACGCACAAACGTTGGCCTATTTCAAAATTTTACCATCAAAGTGACTCCATTCCCTGCTAAACTGTCCGCTAAAAGTTTAGTTAGTTTGCTGTCTCTGTACGGAATGTGCCCACTCTTTTTCTTGGTGTCACTCAAAGACGCAATACAGTATCCCAGCACCATCAAGCTTTTGTTGATATTATTTGCTTCTTCTAATGTCTTTCCTTCGCTGTGCGTTTTCTTTGTCATTTCACTCCCAGCCAAGTCCACAAAATGTAGCTTGCCATGACGAGAAATAAAAACCCCTTCCTCAGATGCCTGTACCACAATTATTCACATATTTTTAGTCATGTGTCCTTGTGATGTAGTCATACATTTATGGAGTGGGTGGGGGATACCTTTTGTTCCGACGTTATGTGGACGGTGAGGATTGTATGACTTCGACTTGAATACTCATTCATATTATGGCGTCCAACTGCTCGATTCCTCATCCCTGAAAAAAGCAAAGGGGACATTTTTTTACATAATCGCACTTAAAAAGTGTCTCCTACACAACAGTTTGGCACTCTCATTCTATCACTTGCCCTTCAACTTCATCCATGTCTTGTTCATGACAGTGACAATGCTACACCATAATGGGAGAGAAAGCAAATGGTCAAATAAAGAAAATTCCTTCGAAAGAAAGTTCGCACCTTTACTTGCTTTGATTGCCAAAAAAAAGCGTTATCAAGAACTTTTACTACGCATCAAAAAGCATTGTTAGAGTTCCTTGCCAGCCAGCTAGAGAATCAATGAATGCATGGATGAATGAATGGAAGAAAAGAAAGACACCCACTTTGTCAATCATTTATTTCTCCCAAGAAAGACGGAAAGAAAGAGGAACAAAGTGTCTTGGAATAATGTGACAACGTGAGTTGGACCTATGGTGTGACGTGGCGAGTGGTGGGTGAAAGCATTAATGTGAACAAAGAAAAGAGGTGATTGACAATATTTTAACAAAACATACAAAAAGCAGAAGAAGGAGAAAGGTGGCATGACACCCCAGCAGCGTGCCACTGCTATTGCAACTGACAATACACTTTTGCCCTTACCCTTAAACCCATGATATGATACATTCTCAAGCCGAGATGAAATAAACTTACTATTATTATATCGTGCAAATACTTTATTGTATTCCTGGTGAAAGTTAGAAGAATCAATGGGAAAAGAAAGAAATGACAAACCTTCTTCCAAGACGGCGAGAAGGTCATCGAATTCTTCGCATTCGACCATAAAAAGATTTTCCACAAAAAATCCTCGAGACTTTTTTGACCATCTCACGGCAAGCGGCTTTCTCGATGTGTTCAGCAAATCTATGACCTGAAACCAATCAATACATAATGCATAAGATGCCGGTCATCAACTTTCCATGACTGACGAAAACATTTAAGTTGTGTATATCGATCTTCGTTTTATATCGCAGATTGAAATTGAATCCTTGAGAGCATTGACCAAAAATGTATTTTTTGCTTCAGCTAGATACTTTGTTGTCAAATGATTAAAAAATAATTCCATCATGTTTCACTTTAATCTTAGATAAAGTAAATTGAAAGCACGTGGAAGTATTAAAATCAAATGTTAAAGGGTATTTCATTTCACCTTAAGGATTTCCGAGTTGACTAATGTGCAAACTTATTAGAAGGCAAACAATGAAAGAAGCAATTTTTCTTCATTGAAATGAACTTCTATTTATTAAATGTGGTGAAAGTTGCCACGTATGTAAAAATAATAATAGTGGTGGTTATGGTCACTCCGGACAAAAAAGTCAAGCCAAATTTGTTTTCTCCACCCTCCCTTTGGAGTAAATGCTAGTGTTTATTGAGGAGGACGAAGGAAAGTCAATGTCAGCCAAAGGTCATTCAATCTTTTCCTTTCCTTACATGTCATTTTTCGGACAATCGTTAAAGAGGTGCTGACTGGAACATTTTTCTTTTAAAAAATCATGATTATTCTTTGCGGGCATTCAGGGAACATTTTTTTGTTTCCTCCTCTCAAAGAGTATGATTGAAACTTCCAGTACAAAGTTGTTCGTCTAGTCGGGAAGGCAAAATATTTTTCGACTCTTCTATCAGGAAACCAATCGACACTTCATAAGGACGTCCAATGAAATCAATATGCATCTTTGTTATAATCCTTTTGCAATATAAAAATGTAAACCTTCGTCATTTCCATCTCTTTTCTAAGGACAAAACTGACACGAAATGTCCCAATTAAAGCCATATCGTTGTTGATATCATTTATTTACCTACACGAAAAGGACTGTCCTTCGTTAGAATGACCGTTGTTTACTGCATTTTTTCCAATATCTACGTGAGTATTTTTAAAGAGTAATGAGTGGTCTGGTCTGTGGTGGGACGGCAGTAATGGCATAAGGGGGAATGTAAGAATGATGGTTTATTGTCCATTTCGTTTACTATTCTGAACCTCATGCAAATAACGAACAGTAAAATGAGTGAAATCAATATTGATTCATAATGGATACCGATTTTGCACATGGCTATATTCGAGGAAAAGGTTTTGCACTCTTTCTCCTGTCCTTCCTCATTCCATACCTATTCACCTAGTAAATAGGTATTCGCAAACTTAAATACCGGCATGCATCCATTAAAGGAAAGTGACATTAGTCGTCAGGACAACGTGTATTTATGTACCAGGGTCGTTTAGTAAGAATAAGTTAAGACCATTTATGTGTGTAATCTTAGTATAGAATCTTTAATAACTTTGATGACACCTTCAGCAGATTAAAAAGACCTTGACTTTTTCTACAATGACAATGCTTGGGTTCATTGCCTAAATGGGGCGGAATGAAACGTTGTCAAGAAAAATTCAGACATGCAAAAAAATGGTTCACTTCAGCAACACTTAAATTTATTATGTAAAAAAAGGTGGACCTACTTCTGCATGCACTATCACTTTCTCCTGTTTGCGAACACCCTTTTATGTAAATGAGAATAACCCATTACTTAAATAAGCTGTGTAAACGTAGTTCCCTGCCTGACTGTCATTTTTGTAGCTTCATCACAGCACCAATGACATCAACTTGTTGGCAATTTTAATTCGGCTTGGCATAATAAATGAGTCTAATCCATCCATCTTCGTAGAGTACAATTCAATTAGCCTAAATTTTACCAGTGTCAAACGCGGTTTCATTTATCATTGAGATTGATTTCAGGAGTCATTGATAAATTGAATTAAATCTGACATTTATTACCTTTTCGTTGTAAATTTCCATAAAAGAAGCTTTGAGAACGAAGTGGAAGTCATTTCTGTTTTGGATTTGGTTGAAGAGGTACAGGAACGAACGGAATACTAGTCCATGGTGAGCAGAGTAGGGATCTGGATTCTTCTCAAACTGTAAATTAAAAGCAAACGTTTATTACCAAAGGCAATTAGCTTCCGTGAGTAGGCATCTCGAGGTCACAAGGTATCACTTGTGACAGTTTTCGACTCCGATTTATTGATAAGCACGTATATGCGGGCTACAAAGGAATCGGGGCAATGTGTCACCTATTTATACACAATTGTGAAGGTAGAAGGTTGGCGAAGGAAGGAAGACGTAGTAAATCTTAAAGGAAACCGATGACGGTCCTTTCATCGACCTGTCGGAAGCGATTTATAAACAAACGTTATCGTACATAGGGAATTCGGAACATTGGCTGTAAATGTGCTATTGGACCAGAATTAGAATGTACGACCCAACCCAACTGAAACGCTTCAAATATCTAGGTTGAGATAGACAGCAAAAAAATGAATGGGGCAAAATGAGATCATTGGCTGAATTGAATAGACTTCTTGTATTTTCCAGAGTTCAAGGTTAAACCATTTGTCAGTTGGGAAATTAGGAAATCAATTTTCAAAAGACTCTTTACTCCTAACAGCTCTCCTCCTTAAGGTGTCAAAATCAATAACGCCAATAGTTATTTGCAAGCTCATTCATACTCCATGAGCCACATCAATACACAAGGCAGAAGTAATAACACCGATTATTGAGACTGTTGGCAATGGCAAGAAAAGTAAGAGACGCTTACATGTCCTAATAATTTAATGCTAGCAAATGACAAAATGCATCTAATCCGATTCTTACCAAATGCGGGGGACCAGTAAGCGTATGAGTTTTCCCAGATCCTGTTTGACCATAGCAGAAAACTGTACATGAGAAACCATCAACGGCCATGTCGATGAGCCTCTTCACTCCCGAGTGATTCAGAACATCTTCTTGAGTTGCTTCAGGTTCGAAAACCACGTTGTACGTGAATGATTTTGGCTTGTCTTTTGGACTCGGAGCGTCCACCCAGATTTGACCATTCCCAGGAAAATGCACTGCTGAGTCCTCCACTGCCTTTATCTCCTTCTCATTCAATGGTCGTACTCTGTACAATCATGAAACATTAGCTTAGCGAATAAAAATACGACTTCCATGACAAAAATAGCATACCGAACGACGACATTGATGTTGTGATTGGTATCGCCAGGATCCACTTCATACTCCCCGTCAAAAGTGTTGAGGGACGTTGCACTCCCAATGCTGGATGCCATTCCGCTGTAAAAACACAAAAGTTTAGGTGGGTACAAAATCCTCCGAAGTTCATTCCAAGAAAGGCCGAGTTGTAGTTGAAGATGTTCGTTTGGAGGAGGAGGTTCTTCCTCCTCCTCCTCTTCCTCAGTCACGGCAGAACCATCGTCATTACGCCCAGCAACCTCAACACTTGAATTCATTAGTTTCATAACTTTACATTCACCCTGCATTCCACCACTTTCACCCACTTCCTCATTTTCACTAATGACCTGACCGGAATCCAAAATTAGTGTCTGCCCAGCACCCTCACAAACTTCAACGTCCACACAAGAGGACTGGGCTAAAGATTCAACATGGACCGGTACGTCGGTGAACTCAACAACGGGCCTCTCGTCATCTGACGATGTTAAGGAATGAGCACTAGACAAGGAGGAGGGAGAGGAAAAGCCCAAGTTTACACTACCGTGGAATTCCTCTTGCTGCGACGCTTTCGCAACTTCTTTGCCACTTTCTTCTTCCTCATCCGCAGTTGAGCCAGAGTGCACAATCATGTTGATGTTATTTTATTTCTAAACTTATTTTTGATGGAAATTTGGGTAATTCCTCTGCGACCGAAATATGCGTGTTCACTTTCACCGAAGAAAGTACTTGAGAAAACTTGGAAGACTTTTACTTTTGGCTCGAGAGAAAAGTTTACTAAAGAGTTTTGCGACATGCGATTTTGGAGCGTCCATCTTTCACCGTCATCTTGACTCTAACTTTGTCAAGGAGAAAATGATAGATTTTCCGTTTTGCATACATGTGTGCCATTTGCAGAGAAAGTATATATATACATTCATTATTCGCAATTATGTGTCAGGAAGTGGTCGTTGTGTTGTCGCCCAATTCTCTTTCTAATTAAAAATTTACTTCTGTCAATAACCGCACGACTGCTTTAGCACTGCTCTTTCTTCACTTCCTGTCTTTTCTCTCATCACAGTTCATAAATGACTTTCCTCGCACAAAAACACTAAGTGAAATTTCTGACTCTGCACATTCCGCGACTTCCGCAGGTGCTTTTTTACCTACCTTTCGCCAAAAAACCTATATACCATCGTGCATTGAACGCTATAACGCCATACCACCTGTCCCTTCGATTTCATATCCGTAGCAATAAATGCCTAAAAACTTTACCGATTTCGCAACAAACGCTATTTCTTCCAATAATAGTTCATTATGTGGATAAGAGTTTTGTGGATATGAATGCGAGTTTTGCACGTTTCCATAATTCAAGACAAACACTTCCTGTCACCTATCACCACTCATCATTTTCCTCATAACCTACCTTTTGTTCTTTAGTTGTCACGTCAGGACTGTCTAAGAAGAAACACTACTTTTTGAGTTGCAATGGACGTGCGACAAGTCAGAAACTTAAGTTTTGCATGATGAATTTAATGCGATGACCTCGATCAAGGATGTTTGTTTATGACAAGCTCAGGATTGGCAATGATAAATTTTAGTTGTGTGTCGATATATCAAATTCATTTTGTGAAACAATGGGCATTTATAATTACATTTGTGGAAAATTTGGTCGTAATTTACTCACATTCCGTCAATCAGATCAGAGCAAAAGACTCCTGATTAGACATTTTAGACACTTTCTTTTCCACAATTGCTGTAGTTTACATCAATCGACTTTTTATATAACTTGTGGTGGCCACATGCAAAATTGTGTATTTCCAATAGAATGCCAACCTTGGTTGGGGTGATGTGCCGTTCGTGTGACAATGGACAGTATACATTTGGTTAGTATGCGACCTTGTGGACTTCTTTAAGAGTGTTATTAAATGATGATTGACGAGTATATGTCAGTTCAATTAACTAATAATGACAATCCCAAGGGAGATAGGGTGACTTTTGCAATATTCAAAACTTCTTCTGACGACAATCCTTCAGTTTTTCATTGTATAGGGAGTGGGGAAAAATTATGTGAATGTCAAGTTTGAATATTCGATACATTGCAAAAATGTATGATAATGCTATTAATTATGGAGTTTGGTTCATTCGTCCTCTGAAACATGGGCTGGACAACTTAAAGTGAATGATTTTAGCATATCTTAAACCTAAAATCAATAATTTCTCTTTTTTCTTATACCACATTCCCACATACACAAAGGAAAGTAAATTTTTCAAAAGATAGGTTATCTCATTTTAAAGAGATCAATATACACAAGAATACAAGATCAATACAAAGTCACCTATTTTGAAATTGTGAGTGCAAATTCATGTAAAAAGAAAAAATGCCATAAAAGCGTTTCCACGCTTTCCTCGCATGGATTTATAAGCAAGGTTCAAAACTACAATCAAACTATCTGTGTCATTCGTCTTAACTAGCTTGAAACTATAGTATTAAGTTTGACTCGTATGATAATGGCAAAGTTGCTTAATGCAGCTATCTCTACTTGTAAAAATAAACTATGGCAACGAACTTTCCCCAGACACGGTTATAAATTATTACCACTGTGAAAAGTGAAACGGGGACGGGTAGGAAGAAGGTGCAATTGGTGGCCTATTTTTTCACCAGTTCACTTCCTTGTGATGTGTTGTAACTTGTTTGCAGGAAGAAGAGAAATTAAATCATTTATGGTAGATACACTTTCAGGAAGTCTTATGGAATTTAATTTAGTCCAGCTGTATATTGTCTTAAACGAACCTTGTCAGAACCATCAAAACTTTATAACAATAATAGCATCCAGGGGAAATGGACAAACGCTGTTTCTGTAATCGAAAAAGTAGGTAAACAAAGTCCATTCAATTTCTTTCCTGCATCAGCAATGAAATTTAAACTGGAGTTGATTAGTATCTTTAGTTAACAACTTTCGCAACAAACTTTCTTTGACATTTTATTGTACAACCCGTAGCAGCATGTAGTGCACAAGTGGTGCGTGGATATTGAAATACTACTGCATTACTTTTGTACGTTATCCAATATTTGTCAGTACATACTTCCAACTTCGTTGATGGAAGAGAACAGAGAAAATGCAATTGCTAAAGCACATCACAACAAAATCCCACGCGTGTATTTATTTCTCCACCCACAAGCAAGGAATACCTATTAGGTAATTTCTTTTTAGAAATGACTGAAATGAAATTGGAAAGAATGTCAGTTGCAAAAATTGGCAACGGCTACCTGTGAGTGGGACTCCCCCGCATCTATTCAATGAATTACTTTCCTGCAGACGCATTAAAAAGACTTTCTCTCCGTCACGTGTGGCTTTGAGACAATAAAAGGTCAGCAAACTCTAAAATCATACCGACCTAATGACTTTAAATCGCGGTGCATACAGAAAAAAGTTATGGAGAAAGTGGACGCGAGAAAAAAACTATGATTCCATTACCTATGCATACATTATTCGCTCGTTGTTATTAATATTAGCTTGAACATGTTTTCCTCAAAATAATTATAGCCCTTGTCTTGCGTCACGAACAACTTTAGATCCATGAAACTTGTGTTGACGTGTTACATCTCATTCCTTAATTCAATACTAGAAATTCATTAGATTTGTTAACAGAGCTTTTTTGTTACGCAAGTATGTTAATTAGAAAGGGTGGCTCCAACAAATGTAGAAACTTACTATACTAAGTTTACCTGCTGAGACTTGTCCCTTCTTGAATTGACATTGAATTAACTTAATTGTTGAGATATTACACTTTACTGATTCCTGCTTTCTCTTCACTTACAGATATATTAGCATCTCAGCCCATTGATTACGTAGAACGTCTTAGAGTGCCCCACCAACCATAAGTGAGCATAATTCTAACCTTGTCAAGCAAAGACATACAATGATAATGCCTTACAAA
The DNA here is from genome assembly GCA_034696445.1 of Isotomiella minor. Lineage (NCBI taxonomy): Eukaryota > Metazoa > Arthropoda > Collembola > Entomobryomorpha > Isotomidae > Isotomiella > Isotomiella minor. The sequence goes on from JAQIWU010000330.1 coordinate 15,159, forward strand.
ATATTCAAACTGCCACGACAGCAATTAGCGACTAATTGTTTTCTACATAGCAAAGATACATTACCTTGGGCAATACCAAAAATAGTAAAAATATTGGCTGATTGCTTGGAAGGGAAAATCAATGACTTATTTTATTAATTACCAAATAAATGCAGAGGAAAGTAAACCAGAGCTGCATAATTTAGTAAATTGTATCGAATTCTCACTTTATAGACCGAGGCTATTTTTTACTCCGTGAAGCATTCACCTTAGCTAAACGATTATGGATTGAGAATTATGATCGAGTCAAATTACTTACTTTGGAAATGTTGAGTTTCCAGTGAAAGTTTCCTTCCTCCCGTTTCCAATCGTCGCAAACGTTGGAGACAAAGCACCAGATCTACTATTTAAAGCAGTCCTTCCAATCAATCCTTGTTTGATGTTGGAAGTAGGCGAAGGGTCTCGAGATGATACGACCATGATTAATGCTTCCACTCGACAAATTACAAGAGCAGTTCAAAATGTAACAGTCACAACCAAGGCTGAAGACAACAATAAAAACTGAGAAATTACAATTGGCTAAAATGCTCATTAGCCTCGAATTTCGCTAACTTTTTGAAAAAGAAACGGCTAACGAGCCAGGACCTCGTTCAAAAAGTGACTGGAACCTTCTGTCAAAACCTTCTCTGCGGTACTGACAGATAGGTAAGTAATTTTCCAAACTGAACTGATTTGAGTGTGTATTGCTTTCTCTTTAATGGATTGTCACACAGTCTGTCTCACACACACACAAACCCCTCGTTTAATTAGGTTTTGGAGTTGGAAGGGATATGCATTAAATATAGGATTTGGGTGAGAAAGCAGTAGCCACGAATTGCAGAAACGCAACTGATTGCCAGCTTTTTTTGGTTTGGTTTATGTGGCTGCGTCCAAAATGTGTTTTATAGTGTGTGCATCACGCAACACTTCAAGTGACAAACTGACCACCTTCGTTTTTTCCCATGGTATGGCTCCAGTTCCAAGAAGTACAGAAACGAAAAGAGTGCCTTTTAGGTACGACTCCTGTACCTGTGCCGTTGTGTTATGTTCCGTGGTTGCCATATGTACATAGTACACTTATCATGCGTTTTCTTTCTCCAGTTATCCTCCTCATTGTATTGGGAAAATGATAGAGTAGTCATAGCCCTCACTTTCTTTTGCAAAACACAGTCCAGGCGAGTGGAGAAAGTATAAAGTGAGTGTAAAGGTATAAGGGGTGGAAGTTCCAGCAGAAATATTCATGTTCGCAACCCACAAACGTCCAGTGTAGCATATCCCCTATACAAGAGGGAATATGTAATCATGTTTAAAATGCAAAACAAACTAAAAAACCCTAGTTTCCAAACAAACGAATGTATATCAAGAGTGACATCGACACAATGAGAGCTTTTTCTGTGCTTTATGCATGCCATGAGAGAATCAGAATAATACGACAATCCCCTCACCATGACGAATGAATATCTGGGTGGATATATAGGAACTGAGGTGTAGTTGTTCGAGTGGAGAAAGTAGTTATGCATACACCTCATGTTTCTTTAGATTTTTGCCTTTCTTTTTCCACCAACGATAGGAATTTTTTTTTTCTACGCATTTATGCCACAACATCCAACAAGACTGTGAAGAAGTAGTACTAATCTATGTAAATTTATGAACGTATCTTGTGGCTTCTGTCATGATTGTGATAGAAGCCAGATGAAAGTGCTATCCGTTTTGTTTTTGAGGCTCAACGTTTTCGTTTAGGCTATAAATGGCGGAGGCATTCTTGTTGCCTCTCATCATTCTACTTTATTCCCTCTTACGGAAGCAACACTGCTCTCTCCCTCTCTCCAACTCCTCCTCCCCCTTCAAGAAGTATTAAGAAAAAACTCCAACCCTGCTTTTTAAGGCTGCAATGGAAGGGAAAGAACCTGAAGAACAGGGAACAAACCAGGATGACGCTCACAGCAGCAGTGGAAGCTCTCGAACCTCCCATCAGTCCCGCCCCCGACGTCGTCAACTCACAGGCAGCAGTACTGGTGAAGAGGGGCAGCATGATTCTGACCACCCTGCGTCCCCAGCAGGGTCAAGACACAGGTCAAGGTAAGGAAAGTTAAAACAAATTCTCAGCTTTTTATTCCTTCTTTCTTGACCAATACATGGTAATTCATTTCTTCGCAGGTCTCCCCAACGCGTTGAGAGATCTACTCCAAGCAGACATACTTCCAATGATGGCATGTCTAGATCTGGATCGAGGTCTCCAGTTGAAGCCAGGGACGCTGAGAGGGAAATAGTTCTTGACGTAAGAGTGATTCGGAATCCTCGACGGGCGTCACAAAGGATCTGGGAAAAACACGGGAGAAAGGCAAATCAGGAGATTGCCTGTTTACAGCATGTGAAAGACGCCGTTAAGATGAAGAAACTCGGAAGGTATTGTTCAATTCAAAAATAGTCTCCTTTTTACTACTCACTTTACTACTCTTTTTTTATTCAGAAACCATGGCGGATAGTGAACAATAGGATATCTGCAGCAGCAGCACCAGAGAATGCCATTATTGCCTGCCACCATGAAATGAATCCAGGCTTGCTCCTGCATAAATACTAAATAGTACATCAAGGCATATCTTTAGTTTTGTACTTTATCATAGTCTTTTAAACTGCATGCATTATCCAACGCAGTTTCTGTGATGTGATAATAATCAATAGATTTATGAATTTAAAAAGTAAAAATGAATTGTTAAAATGAATGTACTTTTGTAAAGTTTACTTTATTTCCACAGCAACCCACAGATTCATGATACATGCACAATTGACAAATTCCGATGTCCAAATTGTAGTTTTGTCATCAATCATCGTTAAAAAGTAAAATTCAAGAAGGGAGAAAGTACGCACGGTTCACACAGAGTCCAATATTTACAAGTGAGAAGACAGAGACTAAAAAAAGGAGGGGGCAAGTTGGGACTGACTGGTTTAGCGCAAGACAAGCCAGTTGTTTTTTGTGTGTAAGCAAAGTTGAATAACACCGAATGGGTCTCCAATTCCCAGTAGCCAAAGGCCTTTTCTGTTATTGTTTCTTGTCAGAAAAGGTGTGAACAAATGTAAAGAACATTCGTTAAATTTTTATTTTTTTTAAAAAAGTTCAAAACCTTAAACTTTGCAAGTGTGTGTCTCAAATTAAAGGTTTCCTACAGGTTCTCCCCTTGTGACTTGTCTTTTTATTTAGTCAAACCTCCATCCCCATATTTTTGGATTGTGTGAGGTGAAGGGGCAGATATTGATAACTTTGGACGTAGGGACGAGTATGCTAAATTCGCAAGCGATGGACTCTTTATATTCCTGTACCTACATGGAGGACTTTCTCGACTGCATGGAAAACCTTCCAGAGGAAATCCAGAGGAACATCAGTCGAATGAGGGACTTGGACATTCGATACAGCGGTAGACCCTTCCTTCCTTCTTATTATTACTTTGTGCTAAATTGTTGTTTATGTCTGTCGTATTTGTTTCAGAGTACATGCAAGAAATGGAGTCCGCTTTGGAGGAACTCCTGGAGGAAATGGATCGGGATCGAGGGCCACGCTATCCCAACGGTGGACCCGTGGATGAAGAGTATGCCGAGGATGCGGAGAATGAAGATGAGTTCCACGCAAGGGTTCGGTCCAGGAAACGCTACGTTAGGGCGAGGACATCTGTCCAGGAAATCCTCATGAAGGCCCAAGACATTGGTGATGAAAAGCTTGGGATCACACAGAATATCCAGGATAACGTTGAAAACAAGACGAGACAGTTGGACTTGGATAAGAAGAACTTGGGTGAGTACACCAAGTTGCGACCTCGAGGTAAGCGCTTAGGTTAGAGAGTCCCAAACACAAGAGTCACACAGTCCAAGTCTATTGTCCTCATTTTAAAAAAAACATTCTTCTTCATGCGACCTCAATCAATCAATAAACAAGCATTCTGCGCGGATCTCTGCGCTGCTGCGGTTACCTCGTCAGAGTAGCAACAGTTCATCTCTCTGTCCTCTCGTTTCAGTGCCGCTGCTGATTTTTTTTAGCTTTTTTAATTGCAAAAGTAAAATTGTGAGTTTTAGTTTTTTATATATTTGGCTGGACCTTTCACCTTTTGTTGAGAAGCTTCTTCTTTCTTTTTTCTCCTCATACTTTTCTTACTTTTGAGTTACTCAAAAAAGCTTACAAATTTGAATCTTTATTATCAAGTCACTTTTCTATCCACTTTCAGCGTTCGCTATTTCTTTGAAAAACTATTACTTTACATTCTTTAGTACGCCATTCATACCAAATTCAATGCTTTAAGTATTCTCTTTTCTACAGCTTATTTCTTTCGTGTCATTTTTGTGTGTTTTAGTATCTAGTTTCTAGTTTTTCAGTGTGTAAAATGGAATTGTGTGTATATTTGTAGAATACGGACGGGAAAATGAGAATCAGGACTTTTCAAAAGAAGAAAAAGAAAAGCCAAGTATCCGTCGAGCTCGTCGTGCAAAACATGAGGTTTATGTACCTTCAATTATGGGACCATCAACTTTAGAGGTTACATCAATCGTGGAGCCTTATATGCATGATGAGAAACCTGGAACTAGTGGGAGTGGCAGGATGCAAAGCTACATCTCTGAGAAGCCGAGCTCCATGTCCCTTCTGGATTCACAGGAACGGAAAAGCAACGCCGCATCTCATCACCAAATGGAGGAACCACATGGAGGTCGGGAACGTCAGGCATCAAAGAAGGATACTCGTGGCAGCGACCCTGACGGAACATCTCACACAAGAGCCTCTGAACGAACTCCGAGTACTCCTGTCAGCGCAACAACCCCATCAAAGCAGTCTCAAAAAGCCAATACGGTGGAGAAGAAGGGGAAAAAGAGGAAGGCGAAGTCTTCTTCTACTAAAAGCAGCAAAGATTTGTCCCCGACAACGGATACTGACGCAATTGATCCTGATGAACCCACATACTGCTTGTGTGATCAGGTACGCATTTCAATTTTCAAAACTGTACGAAACTGAAAACATTTTTTATACTTTTCTAGATTTCGTATGGGGAAATGATTGGTTGTGACAACGATCTATGTCCAATCGAATGGTTTCACTTCTCCTGCGTCAGTCTCACTCATAAACCAAAGGGCAAGTGGTATTGTCCTAGATGTCGAGGGGACAAGCCGAATGTCATGAAGAACCGAACCGTATTAATCAAGGAACTTGCAAAGTATAATCGTGAACGCGAGGAGAAAGCGTGAGTTTGCTTGTGGAATGCCCTTTTCAAAATTCATGATCCAAATCAAGTATTACTTACTATCAAGAAAAAAATTGTATTTGGTTGTAATTATTTGTCTGAAAAAATGTAGTTGGTATAGTGAGGTTGGTATGGCAATTCTGTAATATCTCATAGATCCTTCATTGATAATATGTACAGGCTTTCCTGAACTATTAGTTTGTCCAAAACAATTTACCCGTTAATTTTGATATCGTCAAATTTTTTTATACACTTGAGTGCACAATGAATATTGGAGAAATGCGTATCTTTTCTATGTATCGCCAATGTTCCTTTTTTTTGAACAATTTAATTACGTACTTTTGTTTAGACCCGTTATTGTGTTTTTGCGTTATATTTTTATTGTACATTTGGTCAGTAGCTTAAGATTTTATTGTACATTTGGTCAGTAGCTTAAGATTTTATTGTACATTTGGTCAGTAGCTTAAGTTGACTCTAAACTGCAATGCTGTTATTTGTTATATTTCCTTTTATGACACCAGAAGCCCAAATATTATGCAACAAGAATTCTCAGATTTGAATGAATCCTATATTGGTTAGTACTTATCATGAATAAAAAATCTTTAATTACCGATCATGGACCATTCTTTTGCTCTAGTTTTTACTCAATGGACTTGTCAAAAGTTGAATGACTTTGCTGTTATGTTTAGGTATGTGTTTTGACTAAAAACACCCACCTAATTAGCAAACAAGCAGATAATATTGACATTTGCTCTGGGCTTAATAAACAATAGCCACTATTCCATTATAAATTACAAATGCCTGCTTCAATAATTGCAGAGGAATGGTATCAATTTTCCCCAATATCCTATGGCCAACAACTCTTGTACTTGCTAAAAATTGAGTAGGCTTAAATTGGCTCACAAATTAGATTGTGCAATTGAGCATTTTGACAGGGAACGAGACTTGATTTTAAAAACAGTAAATTCCCAGTTTTTTTAGGGAAATTTGTTGCGGTTTGTAGGATTTTTAGTTTTGTAGGATTTTGAAACCTTTCTTTTCATAGTAAAAAATAATAGTCAAGAACCGCATGTTCTAACAATGAATATTTCTTTCTAAAATACCCAGAAATACTAACCACGGCATGTGGTCCTGTATTACTTAATAGAGTTCAAGCACAGTTCAAAGTTAGCAATTGGCCACCTAATCTAGAGCATGCATATGTACAGCTAGCTCTAATCGAATGCTGTGGCACTCTGAAGCAATAAGATTCACGTATGAAAAAAACAAAGTCATTAAGCTTATCATCAAATTATTGAACTGTATTTAGTTGGGGTGGAACAATAAACAAATACAAATAATTATCATACTGTAGACTTTGCTCATTAGTTGTCAATTTTCTTTGTCTCTCTATAAAATGCAGTGGATGAGGATGCTGTTGGAACATTTGATACACGACGAGCAATGTGACAGGCATTGCACCTCAGACATCCAAGTGTCATTGAGCAAAAGTTAGTCGCAAAACATTGCACCGAATTCGGTTTCTGTGTTTGAGTGTATTGAAAGTGAATAAGTGTTGTTGGATGCAGATGTAGTCGAGGAATCTACTTTGTTTTCTTGAAGAGTTCAGTGCGGGTGTGGAACGCGTTCTATTTTTCATATAAGCTTGTTCATCGTGAGTAAAGTGAGGATTAAAATTCACCTCAGTATTACTACATAAATTGAAGAATTGCAACCATGTCGTTGGCCGATGTTAAGCCACCAATTCATAAAAATAGACAAACTACGTTGGGAAGAATTTCAGGGTTTTATTCATCCTCAAGTTTATTCAAAGGCATCAACTTGTCCAGCAAATTGTATGGAGCCACTCAGGCCACCAAAGGTGAGCATTCATTCTTGGTTGCATGAATAGCTATGATTTTAATCTTAATTGGTAAATATGTAGAACTGACGGTTTTTTCAATCCTCGGACCTCATGGGTCGTGGCTCGAGTATGACAAGGAAGCCATTCTTCGAGGGCCTTACCTCCCTGCCCAGTTGGGACAAGAGTTTGGTAATTAGTTCTAACAACGTTACAGAAAGAAACTCGTGTCAATGTAATCATGCTGTACATTATGTAGGACCGACCTGGACTACACATTGGTTTCATGTAATTTGACTATTCACAAGCGTTGCCTTCGATGGCTTGCTTTTACACCTTGCTTTGTCTAGGTTACATTTGACCCACCCCCTGCAACATGGAACGGGAAAGAGATACATCTACGGTTTAAGTCCGGAACGGAGGCCATGGTATACAACACGGACCTAGAAGTATTGCAGGTATGTCTTTTTCTCTACCACAGTGGTCGCATATATATGTAGGAAGTTGACAGTTATATTGACATTGACAGGGCATATCACCAGACTATCGAGAGGAATTCAAGTTGGTGAGCTCGTATGACAGTAGTAACCCCCCAGACATGGAGTACTACATTGAAATGTCATGCAACCACATGTTTGGGGCCGGAATGGGAAGTGAAATGATTGGTAAGCACACACATACACACTCTGGTGTCTTATCATATTCCGGGTTAAATTGTTTCATGATTTTTGATCAGCTCCACCTGAAAACGACAAGTACTGGAAGCTAACCAATGTGGATTTAGCAGTCTTCAACAGGGAGAACTTTAATCTCCTTGTGGATATGGAACAACTTCACGGGATGGCGGATCGATTGCCCGACTCTCATATTGGATATGTACGATAAAAGATATATGGGTCGTAACCGAGTCATTTTTGATGTAACGTTTGTTGTCTTGCGTTCGACAGCAAGCCATGTTTGTGGCAAATCAAATGGTGACTTTGGCCAGTGATGAAGAAGATGAGGGAGGAGTGGCGTAATGACAATCCCTTACACGGTACATTCAATGGTTTATCATTCTCGCTTGGTCTCTTTAGGAAAGCCAGAGCTCTTGCCACCGCATTTTTTAATGAGTCCCCAGGAACCAAGGCACACACGCTGTACGCAATGGGGCATTGTCATATTGGTAAGTAACCAATGCTGAAGAAATGTCTCCAAAGGTCTCCAATTATTCTTTCTTTTTGCAGACTCTGCGTGGCTGTGGCCCTATGATGAGACAATTAGGAAGTGTGCCCGGTCATTTTCTGCTCAAATGGGACTAATGGACGAATATCCAAACGAATACAAGTTTGTTTGTTCTTCGGTATGCATTCTTGACCTAAAATGATTGGTGTGTTTTCTAACCCATCTATTCCTTTCATTTTAGGCGAAGCAGTATGAATGGGTCCAAAAGCAGTACCCAGATTTGTTTCAAAAGATCGTAGACAAAGTTCACTCTGGGCAATTTGTACCTGTTGGAGGGATTTGGATTGAAATGGTAATTAAATTAGTTATTTTTCTATGTTTGAGAAATGAAGTACAAAACTGGTATGATTTATGATCAGGATGGGAACCTACCAAAGTAAGGAAAAATGGGGCACTTTGAGAATTGCTTAAATCCTTACTCATATTGGCATTTTCCTATGTATTTATATTGCCTTCATCAGTGGAGAAGCATTCATGAGACAATATTACTACGGCCAAAAATTTTTCGAAAAGGAATTTGGAGTGGAATGTTTAAGCAAGGAGTTTTGGCTTCCGGACACTTTCGGGTACACTCAGAATTTCTTTATTTAACTGTACAATTTGACAACCAAAGCTTTTTTAGGTACTCTGCTCAGATTCCACAAATGCTAAAAGTAAGATATAAATTCAGCAATGGAAACAAAGTAGTAAAATAATATGTCTTCCGTGTTTAGCATGTGAAAATTGAGCGTTTTCTTACGCAAAAAATGTCCTGGTCATTGGTACGTCGTCGTTCATGAATTTAAGAGTTTTGTAAGCATTTGCTCACTCCATTACAGGTTAACAAATTCCCGAACCATAACTTTTGGTGGGAGGGCATTGATGGCACTCAAGTTTTGGTGCATTTTCCCCCAGGAGACAGCTATAACATGAATGGAACGTAAGGAATCTACTTTCTAGTAATGACAAAAACCTGAAACATTCAATATTTTTCAAGTGTTCAAGAATTGTTGTTTTCACAAAACAACTCTCTGGACAAAGGTCGCTCAAATGTTGGAGTGTATCTTTATGGCTGGGGAGATGGAGGAGGTGAGGAGATTATAAGCATTCATTATTGGAAGTTGTTAATGGCATTTTGATTAGGTGGCCCAACCCGTCAAATGATCGAGCGACTGAAAAGAGTGCAGAATGTCGATGGAATGCCAAAGTATGCTTTTATTAGTGCATAAGGAATAAACATTCTGATGTTTGTTGTGTTTGCTTTGTAGGGTGGTTTTTGGAGACAGCAACTCGTTTTTTGATGAGCTGTCCAAAGAGTCTAGCAAATTTTATCGTTGGGTTGGAGAACTTTATTTAGAGTTGCACAATGGGACATACACCTCTCAAGTAAGGCTTCTGCGGGTTCAATGGCACATAGCTTCAATGGCTTATCATCAATGAACATTTCATTTTAGGCTCGCATTAAATGGTACAACAGGAAAGGAGAATTTTTATTCCGAGAAATGGAGCTTCTCATGGCACTTGCGTACTCCACAGGAAAAGTTTCTCAGGGTGTTATAGACGGGTGAGTGATTTAATTAATCATTTGAAGCCACTGTTCCAAACTTGATTCATTCTATAGAGACATTGTCACTGTGGATAATTGCTGGAAAGATTTCCTGCTCAACCAATTTCACGATGTGCTGCCTGGTTCTTGTATTAAGTTCGTGGCGGAAGACGCATGGAAAATCTATGAGAAGCTGTTTGCTGATCTTATGGCTTTGAGGGCTAGGTATCACAACCTCATACTTGGAAACGGGACTGGCAGAGCCCTTTACAATTGCTTGCCTTGGGAAGTCAAGACAGTCGTTTTCATGAAACCAGATTCTGGGGAGGAAGTGCCCGGTGCTAATGTCCAGAAGGGCGTCAATTTGGGATATGAAATTGAAAATGAAGGTGAGGGACGGTTCCGCGTCCCAAGCACATTTGACGCTGCTTTGGTGACCCTAAGTCCTTCTGGATATACACTATTCAACGGCGGTGAAGCTCCTACACCGGGTGTTTCCTTTGTCGGTAAGAACTCCATGGTATCCACATCCGTCACGCATAAAACCTACAATTTATACACAGGAGGAACAGCTCCTAATCTTGGTACATTCTCGAACGGATTAATCACATTGGAGGTGGATATTGACAGTGCGAGTGGGAAACCGACGGAGAGACTTTTCTTTGACGGGACAAACAAAATCCCTGTATTTAACGACTACCTGGGGAAAGGAATTGAGCCTGGAATGTTTTATCACTATGACGACATACCGTTGTACTGGGATGCATGGGATGTGATGGATTATCATTTGGAGACTCGACGAGAACCACCAAATATGACAACCACTCAAACTGTAGAAACATTTGCTGAGGGACCGATTGTTGGAGGATACAAGTGGGGGATTTCATTTGGCAACGGGAGCACAATCATGCGCTACACCATCATGAGAGCAGATTCTCCAATGCTCGAATAGTATGTACTAAGGAGTCTCCACAGCATTAATTTATCGTGCCTTAATATTGTCTATTTTCTCCTTAGCTACACCATCATAGACTGGAAAGAGAACCACAAAATGCTAAAAGTAGAATTTCCTGTCGATGTATTGTCTCGAGATGCGACATTTGAGATTCAGTATGGACATGCCAGCAGACCCACCCACATCAATACTTCATGGGACATGGCCAAGTTTGAGGTTTGCGGACACAAGTAAGTTTTGAAGAAATAGCAGGAATGTATTCGTTATTACAAAACGCAAACATTATTCGGACCTATAGGTGGATGGACATTTCCCAGGCGGACAAAGGAGTGTCAATAATATCGGACTCCAAATATGGATGGCATGTGAGGGACAACCACGTCTCGCTTTCCCTTCTCAAGTCACCTAAAAATCCGGATGAAGACTGCGACATGCACAAGCACTATATTCATTATGCCGTCATGCCTCATAAAGGTCTGTCTCCTAATAACAAATGGAAACCATTTAAACCCGTGTCTTATTTTCAGGGTCTTTCCAGAGCGCCGACGTAATTCGGAAGGCGTATGAAGTGAACGTACACGGATCCAACAATGTACCCTTTCTTCCTACTAATCTACCATCGAAGTACCCACTTTTTCTATTTAATGCTCACACAAGTCCCCTTGGTAAATGATTAATGTAATTGGTTTCAGTTTGCCTTCACAATTCGTCACTTCAACTAATCCTGCAGTTGTGGTGGAAGCCACGAAAGTATCCAAGGCTCAAGAAACAACCGTACAAACCTTGTGCATTCGCCTTTACGAATCGTTCGGAGGCTACGCACCAACCGAGTATGCTATAGATTATCATTTCATGATTTTCCTTCTCAACAGTCAATTGAACGTTTTTCTTTTTTTTAAAAATAGAATCGCCTTTGATGGCTTCACAGTTAAGGAGGTCATTGAGACCAACGGATTGGAAGACACGGGAGGGGAGGTAATGCCAGTTACGGGAAATAAATTTTCTGTGACTTTCAAACCCTTCCAAATCCGAAGCTTTTTGGTTACTTTCTAAAATCCTAATATCCTATCTTCAACATTACCATTAAATCCATGCTATTTGATATCGATACATTATATCCATTTGAAAATGTTCAGTTGATTGTTCTCGTTGATATGTTAATCTATTGATTTCTTGGCCAAATAAAAGAAAGTTTAAGAAACAGGGCACTGTGAGACACACTGTGAAACAGCAATAATCAATCTACCCAAAGACACAAGATGTTCATAAAAAGATGAGGGATGGCGTCATGAAAAATCTCAACTTATCAGATTCTACATAATGCAATTTAATTTCCTCTTGAGTGCCAGAAAAGCGACTGTGGAGAAAGTAAAATTGTATTGTAATCGGTTCGGGCAACAGGAGAGAGTGCTAGCTCGCTCGGCTTTAAGCTCCTTTGCACTTTTGAACACCTTCTTGGCCAATGCGTTTAGCCAGAAAAAGCCAAGGCTAAAACCAGGCTTTGGTTTTTGGGAGAGTGGAAAATCAGTCAAGGTAACCAAATAGCCTTCGTGTGTGTATAATTCGCTCATATATAACCTGCCTTTTGCACCGAGTTTTCCCTCCCAGCTCTTATAGTTTCTTCTGTACTTGGAACGAATGAATGTCCCGTCTCTCTCTCTTTCTCTTTAGCTATGGCTTCTTATACAACTTCCATAAAATAAAACCCAAAACCGTTCTTAAGGTTTCAACATCACAACCTCTGGATGGTTTTCCAATATTCAATTCCTCCATCTTCATCATCATCAGTTCTTAATTAATGTCTTTCCCCATATCGACTCAGTTTATGCAACCTTGTTTCTCTAATACATATTTCCTACACACACATTCTCAGTTAGTTAGCTACAGCTTTCATACACTCACACATTCTCATATCTCCATGCTAACACTTTTCCCAATTGCAACATTGTTCACGCCGCGACCTCCAGAGACCAATCCATCCAGTCTAATATCTCATACAAGTCTATAGATAGGCAAAAACACATTTATCTTTTTTTTGCACCAACAAAAAAGTGTGACATAGAAACCGCATGGCTGCCAAAGGAATCATACAAACCATCATCACATCATCATCCGCTGCAGCAGCATAGGAGATATATGCAAGACGGTACGTACAACAATTAACAATCCCGCGTGACCCTATTGTCCAATTGGTTATCGAAAGAAGTTTTACGCAGAACAAATTCGCAAACACACAGAGGCATGCATAATGTGCGCCACTGTCTGATATGACATGACACAAAAAAGTATAAAGCGACCAAACCTTTATTTTAGACTTTACCATTAATTCTGA
>JAQIWU010000331.1:0-28253 GCA_034696445.1 Isotomiella minor
TGTTCTTGTCCTCATTTCCGAAGGATGTCAAACTAGATCCAAGTGTCAAGAGCGAAGGGACTGATGACGACAGTGACGAGGACGAGGACAGGGTGCTTCGTAATGTCCGGGTCAAGACGGAAGACACTTCATTGTCAAGTGAGCGAGTTTTCTTATTTACGTTAGCTCAATTCATTTGATCTTATTAATGTCATGTTTTGTTTTGTAGGAATGTGTCCGTACCTTGACACTATCGACCGCTCTGTTTTGGACTTTGATTTTGAAAAGCTGTGTTCCGTGTCTTTGTCCAGGATCAACGTCTATGCTTGTCTTATTTGTGGGAAATACTTTCAGGTAAATACAAGTCTGATTAAAACAGTGACCTCATGTCTTAATTAATTATTTGTGCCATTCTTCAGGGTCGTGGAGCATCAACATACGCTTACACACATTCGGTAGCTGAAAACCATCACGTCTACTTGAATCTGCACTCATTGAAGTTCTACTGTCTCCCAGACAACTACGAAGTCATTGACTCCTCATTGGACGACATCAAGTATCTTCTGAATCCAACATTTTCAAAGGATGCGATTTTGAAATTGGATGCTAATGCAAAAGTGAGTGCAAGATTTTAATGTATAATTTCGTTTAGAGACATAATACCTACTGTTTCTCTTTTTCTCAGGAATCCAGAACTATTGACGGTATTATGTACCTGCCGGGTATTGTTGGATTGAACAACATCAAAGCCAATGACTACTGTAACGTAGTTTTGCAAGCTTTGTGCCATGTCAAACCCTTGAGGGACTATTTTCTTCGGGAAGAAAGCTACTCAGATGTCAAAAGACCTTCGGGCGATATTGAGTAGAGATTTTACATATTAATTCGTATCAATATTTCGTTAATTCTATTTAATTGATTGCTTTGCTTACAGCGTTCTGATTGTTCAGCGGTTTGGAGAACTTATGCGAAAACAGTGGAATCCAAGAAATTTTAAGACGCATGTCAGTCCTCATGAGATGCTGCAGGCAGTCGTCCTCTGCTCTAAAAAGATGTTTCAAATCACGGAACAAGGGGACCCTATCATGTTCTTGAGTTGGTTTCTAAACGCAATGCATAAGGCGTTGGGTGGATCCAAGTGCGTAATCTTTTCTGTGACGTAACCATCGTTTGAGTATGCTTAATTTAATACTTTACTATTTTTGTAGGAAACGTAGCAGTTCTATCATAAGCCGTACGTTTATGGGGACCATGAAAGTTTTTACGAAGAAACTTGATGCTGGTATGTGTCCTGAGGAGCAAGAAGAAACGACTTTCCTGTATCTGACATGTGACTTGCCACCAACTCCATTGTTTAAAAATGAATTGATGGAAAACATCATCCCTCAGGTATGATAGAAATTAAAGCAATTCATTAAGTCCGAACTCGTTTAAAAACGACACGCATATAATTCAATTTCAGGTGAATTTGTATGCTCTTCTGAATAAATTCAACGGCGTTCAAGAACGGGAATATAAGACATACAAAGACAATTTCTTCAAGAGATTTGAAGTTACAAACCTTCCACCGTTTTTAGTACTTTACATTAAAAGATTTACTAAAAACACATTTTTCGTGGAGAAAAATCCCACCATCGTGAACTTTCCCATAACGGGGGTGGATTTTGGAGAAGCCTTCAATCTGGGATCTGTTACTTATGATTTGATTGCAAACATTGTGCACGAAGGACAACATAAAGGAGGGACATGGAGGATGCAAATGTTTCACAAGTCCACAAATACGTGGTATGAACTTCAAGACTTGCACGTGAAAGAAATTTTACCTCAGATGTTGACACTTACGGAACCTTACATCCAGATTTATGAAAAAAGTAATTAAAGTTAACAAGATTAATTCTTTGATTCTGGGCTTTTAGTTTATAATACTTTGTTTATTCTAATAAAAACAATAAATACTGTATAGATCAATTTTGTAAAACTTCTGACTGTTTAACATTTCCAACTTTCTCTGAGTCTGAATCACACACGTTGGAGGAAATAAGACTCTTTTTCTTTAACATTTTTCTATGCCTATGTGAGCTCATGTGGGCTTCCCACTGTAATATCCCGATAAACATTCGATTATCACAAATTTCGCAGACTCTCGCTACAAGATCATCTTCCACTTTTGTCTCTCCTATGACTCGTCGTTCCGTTAAAATTGCATCACTTAATCTGTTTTCTAAATAAGCATCTAGCATTTCTGTGGCAGGAGAGTAAACATTTCTTATCCATCTTTCTGAATCAACCATATTTCCGTCTAATCTATATACGGGAGGCACTTGTCGTCGCTCAGGTAAGAGAAAGCGTTGTCTTATCCATTTCAACTGTTGCCTTGCGTACTGTCTAGTGACAATTTTCAGCCTTTCCAAGCCGTCTTGAAAGAGTTTATCACCCTCTTCGCTGTAGCGGTCATTCGGATCCAACTGAAGATACGAATGAAATTCCTTAAACCCAATAGATTGCAGGATTCCTTCTTCATAGTTCATGCCACTGTACAAGTAAATTAAACGGTAAGCAATATGCATTATTGTAAAGATAAATACAAACTAACCCGTCGGTTTCGCGAATTGCATCCATGTAGGTATCTAATTCAGTTCTTAAGCCCAACTCCACCATGTTGTCAACGCGATCTCCTATTCTTTTCAACAAGATCTCCTTGTCAACTTGAATCCAGAAGCAAATAGCTTCAGAAAATCTCAGTGGTCCACCCAAAGCTTTGCTTGGCAGTTCCTCAATAAATACACTGCTCTTCCCAGAATCTGAGCATTGTTGGGCAATTAAAGTGCTATGCTTCGTGCCCGTCTGAAATCTAACTTGAAGTGATCTATAGACTTTTCTTCTATCATTTGGATGTAGTCTGTTAGCTCTTTCTGGATCCACCAACTTTAACGCGGCATGGAGATCTTCATTCGACCAAGGATAGGAATCGTAGTCCTCTACGGCACCACTCTGAGACTGGAAAGTGTCAATGATTAAATTGCTGTTGGATTTATCTTGATCTCCTCCACTTTCTTGACTATAGATTTCATTCTGGTTAGCATCTTCAACCTTCCTCTTTGTTCTTGTACATGGTTGGGGTGACTTGTCCCTACCCCGAGAAATTAGGACTTCCCAAAGTAGACTTTCAATGTAGTAATTTGTCCCACCCACCACAAAAGGGATTTTCCCAGAAGATCTAATAGTTTCCACCTACAAAGTACAAATAATTATCAGTTGAGGCTATATTCATCAAGGCAACTCAATATCCTTACCAGAGGGAGGGCCTGGTCCCTAAAGTGCACAACGTCAAACTTAACTGTCCTATTGACAACCCCAATCATGTAATGTGGGACGCCCTTCATCTCCTCTTCAGTCACCTTGTTTGTCAAAATATCCAGTCCATCATAGACCTACGACACAATACAACATTTATTTAAGCATAAGAAATGATTATTAATTGAACGTGACAAGTACCTGCATCGAGTCCGCTGAGATAACCTCGCCCCCATACTTTAAAGCTAGGTCTACGGCCAACTTACTCTTTCCAGAGGCAGTAGAACTAAATTGGAAATCAAATGTAGTGCAAACATACTAGGACTTTTATTAGCCTTACCCCAAAATGACGACGACGGGTGGTAGTGATGACGATGACAACGACGGAAGGGGTGGGGAGAGTGTGGTTGATGATGAAATCACAGACATCAGCTTTTTTAACAGTCCAAGGCCTTTTTGTCGAATAAAAAACATGCGTACGGCACGAGTCTAGGTAATTGAACTCTGTTCCTAAATTACGATGTCAGTAAATCAACTTTCATGAAAAAGTCCTAAAAACAATTAAAAATGAGAACACCAGTCGTCGTCAAGCTGAAATATATTCGAGTCCAACATGTGAAAAACTTTCTCCAACTTTGCCGGTCTGTCTCACCTTGCCTCTTCCTCACTCAACCTAACACAACTTTCACTTTCCTTTTTCCCTTCTCTTTCTTTGCCTGACTATGTGACTGATTCGATTCATTTCATTTCCATGCACTTTTTTACCACAAGCAAAGAAACGCTGAATTTTGCATGATGATTGATGGAGATTCCCCCTTTCCATGCCTCCTTTGACAACAGGTACCACCACGACGTTCAACAATGAGCATAATGCAACTTTGATTGATTAGACGTGTCTTTCTGTCATTTCAGCACAGAAGGCAATGAACCAAGCCAAGGTACTCTGGAATTTTATAGATTTATCAAATTACTTAAGATGATAGGACGCGTATATACTCGAGGCATAGGTCTGTTCCCAGGGTAAATGGAAAAAATTGGCAGCGTCTAGATATTCCTTCGCTCCAGTATTTAGGTCAAATGAAAAGACCTATTCCTTCCTCCCATTATTTTGAGTATTTCATCGATATTATTTCCCTGCAAAATGGTTGAGTTGATTCGATTCCTGACTGTCATTTCGGGAGAAATTGACTTTCAATCTTAAATAATAAGCGTATATATACCTGTATTCATTTCACTTTCACTCCAGTTCACCACTACGCTTGAGTCTATTGAGTTATGAAAGAAAATGAAGGAAGAAGAGGCAGCTCCATTCATTTCACTTTCTGTCTTCTGACAACCTTCCCTTAATATTTGCTTTATTGATCAGCTTTATAGCTTTACTCATAGCTTGGTGGTACGGGCGGACCCTGTTAATTTTTCATGGACGTTTCATTCCAAATAAAATATGAAGGATGCCATGATGACTAGGGTATCACGATACGATGATGATGAGCCAAATTATTTACGTATACAATAGTGCAACCGTTCCATTTCGGCCTTGCGCTCAACAGAGGAGGGTACCTTACACTAATACCCCTGGTGTTCTTCGCATAACAATAAATTCTCCAGACGACTGAAAGTATTTCGCATTTGACTCCAACCAGACAGTCAGTACAGTCGTAAAGTCAAACGGCCTAACTCAAATTATTCTTCCAAAGTGAAAGTTCTATACGTACAATAGCCTACACCATCATGACTACTCCTGAACATGCCGCAACGTTGTTTGTAACAGGTAGTGTATTTTTCCCTGGCATGTTCTTCTCCCTTCAGCAGTGCTGGCGTGAGGCGTCGATTGGCATAAAAACAAAGAAAAGATTCAACCTGTCAAAAAAAGACTGTGCGGACATTTCTGTCAAGTAAGATCATCCATTGTAATCATATGAAGTTATAGCTGATACTCACTTGTCCACATTTCAGGCTTGTCTCAACGTTACAAGCGATTCTGGCCGTAGTTTCGGGGAAAGTCATTTGCTCTGCATGTCATCCAGACGTTTTCCTCTGTACACATCCAGTAGTGATGAATTACGCTTGGTTTGGAGCACCATATTTTATCTACGACGCGTTAGCCATGTTTTATGTTTCCACAATCAAAGAAGAGGAAACCCAGGAGGATGAGCATAAGCACTGTTCGCATGTGAAAAAGCGTTCAAAGGCAAGAAGGAATGGGGGTGGTGTTTGGAAATTGATGAAAAAGTTCTGTAGATTTATATCCAAGTCTCCAGTCATCATACTTCATCATATGATAATGGCTCCAATAGGATTTACAATTATTACTGTAAGTATTGTACTTCAAATTTTGTATGGTATTAGGGCTTAATGTGTATTTTTTTCTACAGTATTTTAGAGGGGATAGAGGAGGTTTTTTCATTGGCGTGATGTACTTAATGGAAGCAAGTACCCCATTCGTGTCATTTAGGGCTATTCTGAGCAAACTGAAGGTAGACCAATTAATTTTCACTTTTCTTCAAAAGATGTATCAATGACATTATTTTATTGGAACAGTTAAAAAATTCACCTCTATACAAGCTCAATGGAGGATTGATGCTGCTAACTTTCCCTATATTCCGAATTTTTAGTGTGTTTTATACCGTCTTCCTGTACGCAGAACAGCAAAGGTTGTCATACGCAGAGGTGAGATGAGAATTTCGTTTGCAATTTAACCTTATTTACATTTCTGATCCGAATTTAGGCATTCCACAGAATGCATTTTGGATGGTTGATGGTGTTCGTTGGTTCAATTGGAATCCAGGTTTATTGGTACTCACTAATGTTACGTGGTCTTCTCAAAATTTGGATAAATGGTTGCCGAAAAGTAGAATTTGTGGAAGTTCAGGATTGCAACAGAGATGTTCGAAATGTGGAAAAATGTGACTAGTAGATAGATACTTGCCTGCTCTTTTTTACAACCCCTGTGGTTTGTTTTCGATTATCAAAACATGTATTCTGTAATGTGCCCAAATTTAATTAAATCGAATTATATTAGATACCTACGATACTCTTAATTTACTAAATTGGACTTTTACATAGTGGTATTTTGTCGACACTGGAAGTGCTGATGATAGAGGTTTTGTCATCGTTTTCCTTATATTATGTTATCTTTGTGTGAGACGTTGGGACTTTCTTTCAGGTTTATTTTCCTTTTTCCTTGACAACACGCGTGGCGAGAGTGAATTAGAAAGTGGAAGTTTGTGGAAAATCTTCTTTTGTGTGCCACCGTCTAAAGTGAAAGCTTATTTATTATAGGGCTTTGCTCTATCCCTTTCTACTTACTTGAAGATTAACGAAAGTCCGCTGGTTAAACCAACAAATTGCCGGAAATTGCGACTTTTCCTGTCTTCTTCCTGGCTTCATTTCTTCTTGAATGTGCTACCAAGGTCGTTTCCTACTATTAAGATATCTATTCTGTTGCATACGTCTGTGTGTTTACCGTTGCAAATGAATTGGGTTCTCCATTCTTGCATATCTTCAGACTACGGTAGCTACTTATTAAATTTGTTATACTCCCAATTATAAATCAGAGTTCACAAATTTCATAGCATTGTGAATTTCAACGCAACAGGTCAGAGCGACAACAAATTATTAAGACCCACAAGCCATGCACTGAGTAGATCACAATCAGAATTAAAAGGCAAAAAATGACCCCATCCCTATGCTTTCTCCATCTTAAAATACAAATGGGAATAAAACACATGAAAAAAAACCGTTTCAAAAATCTAATCCCCTTTCTTCCTTTCCTTCAGCTTGGTGAGGAGTTACATTTCTTGGTTTGATAAATATTTGGTTTCACTCATTTCTATTATTGTTGCTCCAACATGACAAAGTTTTTATTCACTTCCCCGTTCTTAATTTGTCGGCCAAGATTCTGTCCTTTCACATTAGCTGTTGGAAGTGTATGAGAAGTCGGAGGATGTGACATGAAGACAAATGAGACGAAATGAGAAGAAAAAGTGGGGCTGTTGTGTAGGCACCGTTGACTGTTTATCCAGTCCAGTTAGTGTCATGTGGGTTGCAACGTGCCCCCGAGATTCAACTGACCCAGCTCGCTTTCCATCCAAATACTTATCTCTTCTGGACCTCGTCTTCTTCAGCGGAGCAAGCAGTGTGATGTGTTTGGTAATCAAGCACATTCATGAAGTACAAGAAATAGCCTGTACTCTAACGAAGAACGACACGCAACCTGAGGGAATATCAAAGGAAAGGAGGAAAGGTAATGTTGGTGAAAGTAAGTGGCCAACAACAAACTCGTGTGGGCCTTAGTGTTGGTGACTCCATTTCTCTGTCCCATTGTAGGACAATATGAATGCAGTGACTGCTGCCATTATTATCACACAACACGAAGGCCTTTCTCACTTCCAACGTTGATTTTCTCCCATTGTGCACTCGACAACGTTCCGTCCTTCCTTCCTCACCGGCGGCGTAGTAGCAGTTTAGAATGTGTGTAGAATCTATTGATACTATGCTCCTTGCTACCTCCGTGCGTGGAATAGAACTGCACATTACTCAAGGAGAGATTGTTAAGAGCTAAAGTAAAGTCGAGGGGGAATGGAGAAAGTGAGATCTGAGGGAAAAAGAGACGCTCCTGCTGCTGCTGCTCTGAGAGTGGAGAAGGGAAGGAAGCAGAAGCCAAGTCAAACGAAAGGTGTTCCTTACAGCTTTCACCAGTTTGCTTTTGGAGCTTGTCAAAGGCGTTCTGCATTTTGGTACAAACAATCCAGAAGGGAGAGACGCAGAGCTCAGGAGTGTGCAACATCTTGCCGTCTTGTTTGTTGGTTACAATGTAGACATTCTAGCCAAAGAGCGATACTTATCCACCTGTAAAAGCACTACATTATAAACTGTTTCCCGGAGGACTTATTACACAATGTTACTTTTATTTGCATTTTTCTTTCCTTGACTGTTCGCTCATAAAAAGTGTGGAATCTATTGCTATTTTGGAAAAGAATGAACGATTGAAAAAAGCTAGTTTGTTCATAAATAAAAAGGTATGGGACTCTGTCATATTGCTATACGAATTAGCCGGAAAACGGTGTGACGATAATGCCAATTTGTATTTTTTTCCAGGAAAAAAGCCATGGGGGTGGAAGTTGAAGATTTAAATGGAGGCGTATTCGGAGGATAAATTAAATTGAGGGAAAGTCTGGTTGTGCCAAAGAAGAGTGCTCGTTATAACTTTATTACATACGATTAATGTCAGTGGTTGTGGTCTCTTGTCCAAATATATTGAAGCAAGGATTGCCCTTTGAACCCCTTCTTATAGTTTCCCCATTCCATTTTGCCTCTGAAGGAATGGTCCGTGGATGGGGCATTATTTTACCCGTAAGTGAAAATAAAATTTCACCTCCACTCCTCCACAGAATAAATCTACCTTAATGTTCTCCTCTCCAAATCTCAGTCACTTTGAGATAACGCGATCTGGAACAAAAGAAGAAGAAGATATTTCTTAAAATCTATGTAATTGAGACAAGTGGAGAAACTTCCGTTCAAAAGTAAGGCTTTGAGATTCTCTTTTTGTCTTTTTTTCAACCCAAAAAAGTTTTAATTTGTACATGTGCTGAAATTCGAGTTTCCTCTGCTCAAAGACATAATATAAAGTTTGCAAAAAATGAACACTTTCATTTAATGCTTGTACTTTCTTCACAAAGACGGTTGAATGAAACAACTGTACGCTGCTTCATTGTTCATTCACTCACAGGCCGTAGATTTTTCACGTCGTTTGTTATGCAGTTTTCCTCGCAAGACTTTCCTCGTTCCCGGCGACTCGATTTGCACTTTCCGTGGAGGAAAGACATAACTATTAACTATATTAGACCACTTCTCAGATTCTGAATTAAAATAGTTTTCTTTCTCTCTCATTCACCGTCTGCCTGCCTCCCGTTAAACAAGGGACTAGAGAGGGACTACACTCCCAGTTTACAGTTTTAGTTTTGCTTTAATCCATGCAGACGAAAACGTTTTAAAAATAACTGCAAACTGTTAAGTGAAACAAGTGGAAATTAACGACAGAGAGTGAGGAAAAACGTCTTACTTTCAACAAACTACGTTTATGGTTATAATAATAATAATGATGCAAGTGTAAGCTATGGTATCAAACTGTGCAATCTAGTGAGAACAAACCTCAATTTTTACTTTCCCCACTGTGTGACTTGATTGCAACACTAACGTTAAGTGGAAAGATTGAATCTGTGTTTTTTAACCATTTTGTTACTCAGCCCAATCTGATTTCATGCTCCTGTTTCTGACTGTTACTCAACACAAAGCTTCAATTTTATGGAGACAGTTGGAACTATGGCATTCTAGCTTTTTTGTTTAATCGAAAGGCGGAGAATGTTAACCGACTCGCAGTAGTAGTGAACCTGACGTGGAACTAACCTACATCTTGCCTTTCCACAGGAAACCAGACGTAAGTAACAAGATTAAGGACTGGATTTCTTTAACTTTTTTACCAAAATTTATTGATCTGTGGGAGGTAAGACGTTTTTATCGCTGCATTGTACATAAAAGTATTATGACATGATTGAAGAGGGTAAATTGACTGCAGTAATACAAGAACCATGCAGACGGAACGAACAATTTTTTCCACAACAACGAAGCTTCATTTCTTTGTACATCTTGGTAAACTATAACGTCGTCTTCTCTATTCGAGTAGGTTAGAAACTTGGGAACGGATTAGCTGTGCGTTTTCGCAACTGAAACATTTCTCAAGTCCTTTCTTTTCATTAACGTGTTGATTCTCTTTTACATTAGGCAAAGTTTTAGGTTACTTTGGATTGTGTGTAGACAACTCATAAATTATAAAGGCTATTGGGGTCATCATAATTAAAGCTTTTGATGAGAAATATAATATTCTATTGTTAGTCTTCTATTCTATACATGTCCAACTTTGTTTTAAAATTTGCATTTCTCTGTTTTTCCTTAACAAGAACGCTTTGATTTAGTGCTGTGCAATTATTATTGTTTCTGTCAGAGATCTCCACCAGAACTTTTAAACTTTGGCTATTTATTATACTCCCCATTTACATCATGCTGAAGACATTTTGAACTTCCTCTTCTCAACAACCGTAAACAATGGAAGTATAACCGTTGTTGTCATTGTTGTCATAGCAGAATTCTGCTATATTATCGAATCGGTCTTATTTCTATCAACATTCTATCTTATTTCAACAAAGGACTTCCAATGCATATAGTAAACTTGTTGAAGAAAGCGCACCTTTAAATATATTTCATATGCACACGTTACCATTCTCTTCTATCCTTCATATTTTTAACTGATACGTAGGGTAGCACAAGAGTGAAAAAGGTCGGAAAGTAGGGGCCGACATTTTGTTAAGTTTTGTCTTGAATTTTCTCCCAATCTGCCTCTGCCTGCTTTCACTCAGCGACCCGTACACGCTCAGTTTGCAGCAGCAACTGTTCCTTCTTCTGTCAGAAGTGGAGGAGTGTTTATTGTAGCAAAGGAAATCAGTTAGTTTTTGATGTGTGCCCGAGTGGAAGGTGTCAGTCACTAGGAGTCATCAGTTACTCCCATGCCACCGTCCATCCTTTGTCTCTCTCTCTCTCTCTCCAGTGAAAAGTAATCTTTGTTAGAATTGGATGGGTTGTGATGTGACATGGATTCTAATTACTTTCTTACTCTTCAAAACATCTGCTTCTGACAATCCACATTTCCACTGTTAATGCATCTCCTCTCTTCTCAACTCTCAACGACCAAAAAGCCTCCACTTTTAGCTCTTTTGGCTTCTAGCTTTTGAACTTTTCTAACATTTTCCCATTCGGCTCACTTTGTCTTTCTTCAGTTTTTAGACCGAAGCAACCATCTAAATTTCCGGCCATTTTATTCCATCGCAGCACTGCTACTACTTAAAACTTCTTTTTGCTTGTTTCACTTTCCCTGGAATGGATCATGTTGAACTTTGGTCCACGTTTGCAACTGTTGATTATCATTGATATCGGTGCAGTAATTAATCTATAGGTATGCATAAACTCAAAGTTCAAGGAACTAAATAGTTTTAAAAACAGGCAGTATTTCTTTTTCATATGTCTGATTATACTTTTGTCCCAATTATGGGGCACATTGGGACAAATAGTTCATACAACTCGCGAATATAGAAAGACAAAAACAATGGCAAGAGGAATAGCAATAATAATCGGTACAAAGAAGAATGGCCAGAGTAATTTGTAAGTGTCGCTTTCGATAATAGATTTATTTGTGGTCGAGTCAGACTGTGGACAGCGGTTTCAGCAAAACAGGGGTATTTACGGATTTATTTATGTTATCCAGACCTGCATTGTTTTTACATTTCGGCTGCGAGGTAGCCAAGGATGTAAAGGCCCCATAGTCATCATGACTGTCCCATAACAGTCCATACAAACATGTTGTTTGGTCCACACAACCGTTACGTTACTTTGTACCTGCTTTCACTCGACACATACCATTCATTCCAACTACCGAACAACAGGGATGTTATGTTAGTTTTCCTTCCTCATCCTCGGGTCTTCTTCGTTTCATTTTTTCTTCTAGTATTCTCCCAGATTACAGCAGTCATTTATCTAATAGCGTTGTCAATGTCTTCAACCAGCATGTCTTTTTCTTGTTGCCCATTTGTAGTTTTGCCTCAACTTGTTTTGCAATGGAGAAAGTTATCAGGCACATGTAATGCGTAAGTATGGCAAAATATGACTTCTCCTCACAGACCTCGCAGAAAAGAATAGTAAGAGTTGTTGGGAGGCAAGTAGGGGCAGTCTACTTTTTGAAAAAGGAGGAAGAGAGGAGAATGAACGATTCGCTTTCACTCATACATGAAATATCGTTTTTCCTTTCCAAATAAAATAAAATAAATAAGCATTTTTGGCATATCTCTTGCCTTTTTTGCTTACTGCGTGTGTCATCACTTATCAATTCCCCTCTTTCTCCAGTCTGTCCTCATAGAAGTCATCCATGGAGCCATGTTCCCGGAAGGAATGCCTCTCTCTCTGTTTTGGAATTAGTAATGTTATTCTCATAGATAGTGGCTTTCATGTCTTTGTCCATTATTTACTTATGTGCCACGGTAGAAAGAGTACATATATTTGCTGAAGCTCGAAATCCTTCACTAATTGACAGCTACTTAATCCAATTAACGGCGTCTTTCCAGCCTTTCGTCGTCTCATACAAAAACTTTTGGTGAAGAGAGAGAGAAAGCATTCTCTTCCCCACAAAAGCACTGAATGCTTATCACATCCATTCAAACCAGAGACTTTTGCGACAACAGATACGTACTTTCTTTCTAAATGTTGTTTGCAAGCTACAATGAGGAAGAAAACTGTCCATGTTACATGTAGCAGGGCATCTGAGGTGGATATGTAGTACATTGTTCACTACTCAAAGGATAATGCGAACAAAATCAATATAACGTCTTAACATTGTTTTACATTGGCTTGGGAAAAGTAGCACAAGAAAGAGCACCTACATATATTACCATAAGTCCATCTTACTTTTTGTTCTACACTCTGGTCACTCTACTTATCCTTTAAGTGCAAAGGGGGACATCTGGGGCAAAGCAAGATTTAAGTTAAGGTAACAAGGACAACAAAGTTAAAAAGAAAACAGGATTTGTAAAAGAGGTTTAACTTTCCATTACGCACGTACTCTTTACGAGAGAACTTACTTCATGATCTGTTTCAAACTTAGTTGTTACGAGTACATTAACATTAGTGAAAGTATGGTAACTGTTTTTGGACGATGGACAGTTCGTTCCTGATACTTTGTATTCACATCCGAGGGATTGGACGGAAGCGAACTGAAAAGTCCCTTAGAAAATACCCTGTTTTCATTCTGAGATTAATAATTCATCTGTCAACCTGTGATTCTTTGTAGTTCCGAGATTACTATTAACAAATTTTTCTGGTTTTTGCTTCCGTCAGCACCATGCTCATTTTTACTCCATGTTCAGTTAGGTTCACTACGAATAGCTACCCGTACCAGTGTTCATTTTGTAAAGAATACAAAGGTTTGGTCATCCAGGAAACATAGCATTCTGACGTTGTAAAATTAGGGTCATGTTCTCTTTGTGGCATTGCGATAACATAGGTAGTATAAGTAAAGAAGCTGCTAATTGGTCATGTATTCCACCCGTAATTATTTTAGACTGCAGTCCAAAATGTGAGCAGTAGTTTTATGCATCCTAGAATTCCCTTCATAATTGCAGGGTTCAGTTTTACTTCCGCTCTAATTGGTTTCACCTACATGCACACACCAAGACCTGAAGGAAATCGTAATATGCTAATAATTTATGATGCAATCTGACTCACGGATCCCTTTTTATTAGTCAGTGGAACCAAGGCGCGATAAACTTCATTGCAACTGAGTTACGAGTTAAACCAACATTCCCAAAACTGTTTTTTCTTCTCTCAAGTATGTCAGGAGGAGAATAAACTTAAAGTTGAAATCGCAAGACCAAACTAAACAGTGGGGTTGAGTAGCAGAAAAAAGTTGCAATTCGACAACTCATCAGATCTTAGACACTTATCACACGTTCATTCAAAGGGTGAGGCTATAATTCTCAAGGAACACAATAAGAAAAGCGATTGAGTACTCGAAAGGAGAGAGCTTACTTTTCTCCCCACGACTTTCCTGATTCTCTTACTTTCTAAAGGACGTTAAGGTGAATGGCTGAATGAATGAAGGAAAAGAGGGATGTGATATGTAGTCGCAGTTGGTTGGTTGGTGGTATTGGGTGGATATAGGTAACACGTTCACTTGCCAAAGTAGCACGTATTCACTTAAAAAGCTAATAAGTCACTTGGGAAGCCACAAAACCATGGATTGTCTTAATACCCCTGTAGCTGATTTCGCCACTAACTATCAACGCTCTCCTCAGGGGAGTTCATTTCATTTCTTCTCAACTCTTAAGAAAACCCCACGTAATGACTCCAGCCGAGAGTCCTGGGCATTTATCATCATCCTACGCAATGTTTGAATCCAGGCTTAGATCTTGCGTTTAGAAATTAATTTTTAAAGGAAGGGAACATTTTGGGAATACCTTTTTTGTTTGAAGAGACGAGACACGTGCTGCTCATAGTTGAATAAACACGTCAATTGAAAGAATGTTAAGCAAAGAGACAGAGGACAATGACTTGAACAAAGTTTCTGGGAAATATGAGACGTCCAATCAAAGTAAAAGATTCAACTCAAAACTTTAAACCGAGCACCAATTTCTTAACAATGGGGAAAAGTACAGAGAAGGGGGAAAAGTCAGGGAATCAAGTTTCAGAAATTCGTATAAGAAAGGGGAAAGCACGACAAGAGTTATAATAATAGTCATGTTTTTTCTTCCTGTGGTAGCCCTGATACTTTTTCCATTGCTCTATTGAACCGTTCTCCTTATTTATACAATTTATTGTTTGCCTTTCCTGATTTTCCTCCACATAGTAAGTAAGTACTTTTCTTTTGTAGGTATGATTGTCATTGAACATAATGGTTTTTGAAATCTGAATCGACGACATAAACCCGAGAAGAATAAGCAAGTAATAACAACTGAGTGAGTGTGTTAGTAATGAGATGACTGTGAATGGTCGTCATCGTCAGTTTTGTAGTAATGGTAAAATGGAGGTAGTGAATGTTATCAGAAAATGCCATACCCCGAGCTGAGCTAAATCCCAACCGGCAAAGAGAAAGTCGAGACGGAAATCATTTCCTATTTATGAGGCATTAAATGTCAGCTTTCAATTGTTCCCTAAGAAATACTCAAGACGTTCGCTCTTTACGAGCCTGTCTCCTTCACTCAATTCACTTGTTAATATCTTCAGAAGTGAAGTACCTAGGTACATATAATATAGGTGTGCAGGAAGACATTTTTTTCTAAAGGGGCGTATGGAGACACAAATAAGTCACAATCCGACTAAATTGGATAAAATTCCATTTAAGACTACTGCTGCTGCATGTGCTTACTTACAGAAATAAGTGGGGAGGGTTAAAATATACAGACGGATGGAATAAATGTATTATCTAATAGTGAAAGAAAATTTATCTTATGAGACAGAAGCACTCGTCAGAGCCAGAGAGAGCATCTCTCTCTCTCTTTCTCCATGAGGTTAAGATTCCTCTTGTGCATAAATGCGCTGTTTGACTTACAACAGGACAGATTCTCCGGTTCAATAGTAAAAATATTCAACATTCCTGAATCTCTATATAAATCTGCTCTTTCTTGGTATCCAGCTCACTTTTTCTTCTTCTATAATACTCGACGTCTTGTGCTATACTTACCTATTTAGTCACTCCTTACCCTTTGACGGAAGCATCCATCTTTGCATACCTAGAGAAGGACTGGAGCTAGAGAAAAAAATCCTTCTTTCCCTAGAAAACAGCTAATCCCAAGGATTTTATTCCTTGGAGAAGAAAGCAGGAGGGAGGAGGCAGGGCAAGTTATATTTCACATCTTTCACCCCCACACACAAACCCTTTCTTTCGCAGCCATGCACCCACTCTGAACTTCTTGCCATCGAACAATACAATGGAAGGCTACATATCTCTGTCCCCCTGACTGCCCAACAACAAGTTTTCGTTAAATCACCATATAACACTCCCACTAATGAAAGTTTGTACGCACGGATAATGAGAGTCATGTCAAACAACGACATGTGAGGTATTAGCAATTTTGCCTAATTTTTATGGACACGCAACTCGACCGTTTTCAAAATTTATTCAACTTTGCTGCTCCCCTTTCCCGTCTTGGCTTTCTTTTGTGAATACTGATTTTGAGTAGAGGTGTTAAGAAATCGTGTTATTGATACGACAGGTAGTACAGAGAAAGGCAGGTACTTTGCTGGACACAACCTGGTTCATAATGGCATTTTTGTTAATGGTGAAAGCAGAGGAGATGATGTTGGCGACTAATGTATGGAATTATTTTGGTGTTTTTATACCCAAGAAGACGTAAGTGCTCCGCAGCAATAAAACACTAAACAAAGCTTTCGGGCGTCTATTCTTTTGAAACTGAGCAAAACTTCCAATGCTTAAGTAACGAAGAATGAAATGAATGAGTCTGATTTCTCTTCTAATTTGCATAGCATTGTTGACAAGTAAACTACATGCATTCGTGCAGAAGTGAGGCCAAATTGGTTGGTTGGTGTAGCCCTAATTCCAGACTTCCTTGCTTTCTCAATAAATAGAGACAGAGCCCCCCAACTCCACTTGTACATTCTGGGACACTTTGAATTTGCATAAGCATTTAGCATTTTGGTGTGTTTAGCAGAGTCATTTGCGGTGTAAGTAATACACTAAGAACATTCAGGGAATTCTTAACATGATTCTTTGGACATGGAGTTGACAATGGCAGAAACACGGAGCGGCTTTAAATCAAAAGAGCTCACATTTGACAAAGTAAGGGGAGAGAAAGTCGTGGTGGGGGAAGAAGAGAAAGAGAACCAAGTCATGAGTGGAAAGACCTTACTTCCTTGTAATTTCTTGTGTGGTTGTTGAGCAGAATATAAATTTATGACTTGGATTCCTTTCCTTTTGTCATGAGAAGAAGAAGAAGGGCTTAGGCAAGAAAGGGAGAAAGCAGCCAATCATGCACCACACAACTCCAGTCAAACCGTCTTGATGAATTTCCAATCTCAGCCAGGCCACGAAAGGTGAGGTATGCTCTCTCAAAGACGATTGCTAACAAAAATTTCAGGTCTGTTCGCGTCCCTGGAATTTACCTCATTGGTATATGTTATGTACGTTCGTGGAATTTGCAATATTTTGGAGAGGCAATTTAAAGAAAGACTGAGGCCATGGGAGTATGTACCATATTATTACAGTGAACTGATAGTTGCCTTCAAATAAGGACAAAAATTACGCCTTAAGTATCCCAGATATCTTTGTCCACATCCGTACAGAACCACTGAAATGGAATTGATTCAGAAAATCATAGGTGTATTATAAAGCCCCAGCAATTTTATCAACTCGACTCTACCTGGGTTGTGAGGGCTTTCATTTTTAGAATTGGATTGGATGCAGGGGATTGTACATTTTTCAATTTGAATTGAATACCAAGACAGAAAATAAGTCTGAGTGAAGTTACTCCTTGTAATAGTTGGTCTCATCTCTTTATCTTAATATTCTTCCTCGTCTCCGTTTCCTCTTGGCAGATACGAACGAGTGGTGCATTATCCCATGACATGACTGTTTCAACAACTCGAACCAAGTCATGTACGACATGGGAAATCTCTAGGGAAAGTTCTTCCTATTTCGATGAGGCTTCTTGAGGGTATAAGGTTTCCTCTACAGTCATTGATCACACGCCTTTCTCATCAACCTTCTTCTTTAGTTGCCATTTTTCGTTCGTTCAAGTGAGATTGGCAGGGTCAATAATTGGAAATACGTTCTGAAAGTATCTATTCAAAATGCCTTCTTGGCGATAGTTGAGATATACGTTTTAAACATAATTATCCCTTTGATTTCCTATGGCAACACAAACAACATAGAAAATGCGAATCTCCTTCTATGCAATCAAGATGATAAAGCATTAGAGGCACAAATCCTTAATTCAAGTTGAAAGTTTAAATGCTAAAAATAATTAATGAAACACGCATAATAAACACAACCAACTCCATTAATCACATTTTGCTCGTTTTCATAATCGAGTCCACAGGTTCCAATTTACTCCTTTGGGAAGTTCATAATAATAATGAAAATCTGTGTGTAATGTGCAGGCAGGCACATTCAACAAAAGGTTATATACGCTTGCCGAAGGATGTCTGACTGGTGAAAATTACACAATGTCTCGGACTCTGTAGTGGTCTTTGTGGCGTGTTGCCAGGCTGTTATGATTTTAATCTGAATCAAAATGCAAATAGAAATTGAATGAATAAATGAGTGAATGAATGAGAAAGCAATCCAATTTGGAAGAGGTGGTCGTGCGAGCTAAGTTGATGTCCTGTCTGCCTCGATTTGGATCTTCTGTACGTTACACATCTCAATCAAATGCAGTTATACGGATCAGTTATTAAAATCTCTCTCGTCCCATCCTCATGAAACAAGGGTTACACACGCAGATACTTTGGCTAGATCCACAGATCTAAACACTTTAGCTACTTATTAGTAGGTTGCTTCCTTCGCTTTGCTAGGTGTATCCGTGCTTTCTCTGCTTTCTATCTTTCTCTGAACTAAAATATGTATCAATCTTCTCGCTTAATTCCACAAAATGTGAAACAACTCGGCTGGATCGACATGTCCCTGTTCTTTGGGAGTGTGTAGCAGAATGTTGGTTTGGGTCTGTCGTTTCGAGATGATATGAGATGATACTCATTAGGATTCCACTGGTTTCACCAGTTGTATGTATGCTCTGGGTCTGCTCTCAACAAAATTTGAAAACTGGCTAATTAATTTCGTGGATCAATGCAGGCAGACCTAAAAGGCCTCATAACAGGACGCGCTTTTGCGTTATCGGGTGGGGAGGATTGGCATTTCGTCTCCAACAAGGCTTTTCGGGTGGCATGCTACAAACGCCGCATATTATCAGGAATTACGTTTCCTTCTGTAATAAACATTTTGTAGACCACATTGCACATGATGATTCGGATATGATTAATTCATAAGGATTATTCTCCATGAAATTTGTTGTGCATACTTTGGAATTATTTGTACATGTACATCATATGCACCCTTCTGGATTCTTTCACTGATCACTGACACAACGGCACGATCTAGGGAATTCGCTTTCAAACAGGAAATAAGTAATGCGAATGTTTGAAACTAAAGAAAAGTCTCTTGGTCACAGGTTTGAGAAAAGGTTCACTACTCCATCAGGATGATTGCGTTCTCGTTACCAACAAAGCGATATAATGCACTGCTGCGGTCATGTTGTAGGTCTGAAATTGAACAGTCGTATCATTCTTACCCAGCCAATGCTGAGACCGTTAACTGTCTTGACTCAAAAAGGAAAGGATTGAGTTGGGTAGGAAGGAACCCTTTCTATCAGTCAGAGAAATGTGGCTTTCTTTCGAACAAGGACAGATTCACTTTCTCTTTCTTCACTAAAGCCACCTGTGACCCTTTCATTTTGTCATCTTGTGAATGTGGTCAAACTGATGAGTTTCTTCGTCTCCTTTTCCATTTCTCGCCTAAGACATGAATGCTAACCAAATCCGTCTCTGTCATCTAAGTCGTCTTTAATTTTCATTTCAAAGGTACTAATTTACTTCACCACCATTGAAACTGTCGAAATTACTTGAGTTAAATTAACCAAGTCCTCAGAAAGTTTTTTTTATAGTCGGGCAAAGGGGGGGCATTTGGCGTATGACTAATTATCATGAAGGAATGAAATTGACTTTCTTTTTCTATACGCTCGGGTAGGACTTTGCTGGAATGGCAAGTATTTACCGACTGGAATATCTAGAAGGAAGGGAAAGTATGTGTCACTTCATTCCAAGTAAAACCCCAAGCGATGAAAGTTGTTGGTTTGAAAGCCATCATATTATCATTCTCATTGACTTGGGAAAAGTGTAAGAACATATCTACCTACCTACGTACATATACGTATGCTTATGATGGTGGTGTATGGGATGAAGTGGTTCGGTTTGGCTTGACTTGGCAGGGGAAAGAGCCACCCGGGATTACAAGTTATTAAAGAGGGCCGTTGGCAGGGTTGCTTCGTTTCGTTGCTTGCTTATTTTGCTGTCAGATTCACTTCCTGGAGACAGGAGGCGAACAGGATAAAAACTAATCAAATGAATCCCAAGTCGACACTAAATAATGTCACTCAAGTCAAAACGGCCCCTCTGCCACTCACATCGGAGGAATGCCCAAAAAACGGATCCCCTTCAGCTTCCATAGATACTACACACAAGATGCAGATAAGAAGAAGTGCCCTTCGAAATGAAGAGGGCAAATAGGTGATAAGTTCCTTCAAATACCCGCAAAAGATTTTAGCACACCCTTGCCAACTGTCCCTCTGAAAAGTCATAAAGACAACTGCCCTCTTTACAAGTCCTCCGACAACATTTTCACTGGTGGCTACTCCATCGAGAAAGCTCTGGGTAACATTTTTCCTCTCTCCGGTCATTTCCCTCCTCCTGTTATAACTTATTTTTTGCTGGGAAAATAGAACAAGTTTGTGGTTAAACTGATGGGATTGGGTGGTCATCAATGTCGATGCTTCTGAGAATCAGTCACATGGAGTTTTCTCTCTTCCTGGTTCAGTCCCATGGTCCATCAGCTCTTTGTATTGTAAAAGAAGGTCCCGTCTTTTGCTAGTTTCTTTTTCTTCAAGTATTTTATCCAAGTTTGTGAGAATTTTAAGGCATAAAACCCACCTGTGAACAGGGAAAGCTCAACCCACCAAAATCTCACCATCATGAAAAGAAAAAAACGAAAAGATGTACAGGCAAAAAAAGAAGTCTACACAATCACTTATTATTTGCTCTGCAACACCAACACTACTACAGAATGCACTAAGGCTGTAGGAGAAAGTTATTGTTCTTATTTTGTAGGAAAAAGTTCTCACCAAACTAAACCACCCATTCCCGTTCACAACACACAAGTTAACAAACATTTCCGCAAGAGTTGTGTTGTTTGCGTCTCTATTGTCAATTCTATACTTTCTATCTCTGTCGCGGCCTTTCACATATGATGAAGGAAACGGTCCACGGTTCTTCCATTATCCATTTTATTTCGTGCTATCCCAACCCATCTTGTCTATCTTATGATGATATCGTTTTTATGCTTATTTTTATACCATTTCGACATCCCGTTGGAAGGGAAGGGGGCATTTCACTGCGTGCTTCTCGTTAACACTCCCACACTTTCTCCAGAAATGATGAAAATGTGGGGGAGTATTCAGTCACGATACTCACGACTTGGGCAACTTTTGTACAAAAAAATAAAGATCGAGAATGTTGCTTTGTGAAAGGGAAGTACTTGGTCGTTCCTTATGAACGTGACGATATGACATAAACCACATCATAGGAAGGAGGTTTGGATGAAGGTTATAAATTCAAGCAATCAAACGAGAATTGTATTTTTTCACAGTTTGCTAACAACCACCAACCACAACCAACAACATGATGCTTTTACACCATCCATATCCACGTTGAATTGAAGTGTGTCAGGTGTGAAAAGAAATTGAAACAAAAAGTTGGAAACTTTCTCCGTTTGTATGTTCTTATAACAAGACAAGTGTTGGGTTGGTTGGGGTGGCATCATACGAGGCAGGGAATGGAATACCCATAAAGTAGCCAATCATCCAAATAAAAAAGTTTTGTGTTTTCAAGAAAAGCAACGCTCGCTACTACCCCCAGCGGTGTACTGTGTGTTGTATGAAGCTTTGTTTAGAAACGTGTCAAAAGATGAAAAAAACCTGTGGAGGAAGCACTCAGACCAGAGGTTAGATTTGAAGAAAGCAAAAAAAAGCAGTACAGCATAAGCCCACAGTGAGTTTGTTTCCTTCGACTTTCTCCAGGTTCAGGTTGGCTTAGGGGGTTGAAGTAAAAAATGAAACGAGTTTAACTTTAGTTTTTAAGATTGAGAAAATCAAAAGTATAGAAAAATGTAAAAAATATCAAATATATCGTAGAGAAGCTCTTTGAAATAAAATCTGAAATAAATCTGTCGAAGAAGGCAATGTCAAAAAGGAGCACACCAGAGAAATGAAAAAAGGGAGAGAAGTCTTCTCGTCATATCCCTGCGATTGAGCTGAGTGACTGGAAACTTTCTAGGTTCATCTCAACCTGAATCATAGTTGGAAGTAGGCCATGATGGAGAAAGTAATATATCTTAAAGGCATGGGTTTAAACTACACATAGTCATTCGTAATACTGCAGATTAATTGCGATGGAGGAATTACAGTCAGTAGGAGAAAAATCAGGAAGATTTAAAGAAAAAAATACCAAACCTTTTTTTCTCTGTACAAAAAAAGTGAAGTGAAAGTTTGGACCACAACTGGATCACTTCTGCCTCAGAAAACAGTATGTTCGAATGGGGATAAAATACATAGAAATGCTGCATTGGACCTACTGATTCTCCAATTTTCAATCACATCACGTTCAAATTTCTTCACAGTCCGAAGTATCCAACTTGGAACCCTTCACCACCTCCTGACCAAATTGTCCATCCCATACACCCAAAAAGCACATTTAAACCACATGAATCCACTAACGTTCGATAGTACGAAATGCAGTATTCATCAGTCAAAAGAATATTTTTGGCAAAAGGGCTGTTTGTGCCATCAAAGATCAAACAAAGACGCCTTTCTGTCACTCCAATGGTACATGATATTTGCGTAATACTTTTTGAAGAAACGATATTTTTCAGAAAACTTAAAACTCCATACAATTTCTGCAATTAGAGGATCAAAGCAACCATGCCAAATTAGCCATTCCAACCTTAAACTTATTTCTGTTTTTCTTCATTTAATTTCGTTTCTAATTCGAGTCTCATTTCTTCCTAACCTAAAACTTTCTGAAATGCCGAGGGATGCTGGATGCTCATCTCTCATCCCTCGACCAAAAAATTTAGTTTATGAAGCATACCTACATCTTATCTTTGCTAAAAATATTTGATAAAGTTCCTCGTCGGTTTATTTAAACTTAACCCTTTAAGAGATTTTCTTTAAACTTTCTACTCCCAGGACGTGTCCTCAGAATACCAATTTTTCTCAATTCAGTTCATCCTCTTGATATTTGATTCAAAACTCTGTTCTCCAAGCTCTCTCCTCCTTTCACCTCATCATTTGAATAGCTTAAACATTTAAAGGTAGGTATGGTCGTACGGATATGCAAAAATATGTGAAAAGGAGAATGTGTCCGTGTTATAGAAGAGGGAAAAGAGAATGATGAAGATGTATTTCTCCTTGCTAGTCAATTCCCCTTTTGCGGTGTGGTTAGTTAGTCACTATTCACTTTTATGTTGGTAGTTTGCGTCGACTTGAGATGCAAACTTTTTGCCAATTTTCTGTCCTTCTGTGGTTTACTTTTACTTTCTTTGGGCTGTCTTACTTTTTACCTCTATACTCGCTCAAGATAACGAAGAAGAGACGAAGTTTAGTTAGCAAAATAAGTGAGTAAGTAAGTGCTTGCTTGTGGAGATAGCAAACGAGTCGCTTCTCTCTTCTCATCATCCTAGATATACGCCTCACTTTCTTTCTTGCTTTCACTTTTTCCCCTTATTTAGAGATACTACATGAAATGTTTCAGGATTTGTAGCCTGAATCTACGTATACCAGGTTACCTTGTTGTTGTGTACCGAATTATCCGACTCTTTCACTTGAGTGACTGCAGCTTGTTTCCTCATTTTGCAAATGGATTCCTTATTTATAAGTCTTCCTGTGTCATGTGAATACATACGCCGTATTTATCCATCTGCTCCTTTTCCTCGTTTACAACCCTGTCTCCATACGACTCTACATTTCTCTGCTTTCACCTTTACTCGACACTTTCTCAGACCCTTCTCCAACACTAAATACAGTACTCATTTTCTTTAGCGTGCTCCTCACAAAGGTCTCATTTCGGGAGACGGAAAAGTCTTTTCCAACTGCTGCATCCTTCATTTGGTCCCCATATTCAGGCATTTAATACCCCCTGCTAACTAAACCATACTATTAATGTTCGTTGAACAAGTACAGAGTATGTTAGCTCAACACGTATGAATATGGTGAGGACAAGCAGTTATAAAAAGATGTTACACTTCTGCATAAAACCCAAAACATTTAATATAGATTCCCAGCACGTGCCTTGAATGCCAACAAAGGTTAAGATTGGAGTGTGCGAATGCAAGTCATACAAAATAGACTATGGGGCTCAGCAGCAGCAACAAGCCAAAATCGAGATGGTTTCTTTCTACTCAAATTGCACTTTCATTTACCAATCTCCGCAACTTGCCTTATTTTGAAACAAGTGAAAGTCGTTATTCCAAGTCCCATCACATGTATGTATGTAAGCAAAGTTGGTTAACTTTGTCCATGTTGAAAATACCAAACTACACTCTATCCCTATCCCTACACCATCCATGACAAACTTTTGACTGAACCAAGTTTACTTTATTACCATGCCCAGCTAAGCACATCTCACTGCTAACTATATAAAACCACGTTTCTCCTGCCAAGAAGCTTTTGGTTACTACTTTGTGTCACGGTCTCATCTCAGACTCATTACTGGAACAGTTACAACCTCAGTAATTCCTCCCATAATTGGTGCTATGGTTGACTTGCTTTGACTTGCTTACTTGTCCGACGTTATGCTTAACAGGGGATAATAGGAAGGAAGAACAGAGAATTTTCAAATTTGGTTTCCTCCCATCCCAGCCCCCTCAAAGTTATAACTAATGTCAAGGAAAACTTAAGGATGAACATGGCATGGCTCCCGATCTTACAACACAATTAGTTGACCATGCATGGCACAAGTTGAACAGTCATGACGAATATTTGCGCATCCTTGTTTTTGCATAAATAATTGAATTTAAAACATTGTGACACCCGGATACTGTTGTAAATATTATTCTAAATGGGATATTTTGAAGCAGGAGCATGTAGGATGAATGCATGCAGGCTGCCTGGAGTAATTGAGATGAGTTGGATAAGCATAATAATAATTCGTGCCGAAAAGGGAATTTGTGAGTCGGTCTCATGGGAAAGAGTAAGTGAAAGTAAGTGAGGGTAATTGCTCCGATGATCTATATGCTTCAGAGACAACCTGCGTTTTACAACCTTTGAATCAACTTAACTTGAACCAACTTTACTTTATGGGATGTAGCTGGCTATGTAAAAACGAAACGGTGCTTAACTGTAAGGGGGCTTCGCTTACTTAGCTTGCATAAGATATTATTGAAAATATAGTACATGGTATTTACTTGAACCTACACTGACTATGCAACACATAAAGAGAGGAAGGTAATTTGGAATGTAATTTGTGCCATTTTGAGGACACTGAGATCAGGAAACTTGGCTTGGCTTAGGCTCTTCTGCTAGCTTTGCTGTCACAACGGGGACACAAAACCTGCTTAAAAGTATGAACATGAATTAGTGAAATGGTGAGAAAACTAAGTGCTCTTTGTGAATTTTTATGAATAATGAATATTTTACTGGAAATTTACGACTGGCTTCACCTCGCCGCCGCCACATGTAGAAGGTGGTATTTTACTTTCGGAGAAAGTTAAGTTGGAACATCACATCTCATTCCGGGGAGTCAGCTTTAACTTTCTTTTTCCCATATTTTTTGTAGCAAAGTTCAGTATATACGTAAAGCTACTTGAGTGCAGTAACGTAAGTCATATCATGTCGACGTTCTTGCGTAGGTGTGGAGAACATCCTTCTGTCTGTCTTTGCATATCCGCTTATCCTTTAATTGAGGCAATTTAAATCTTACTTGTCTTTCATGTTTCTCCACGGAAATCAGGAACTTTTGCATCTCTCCATTCCTTAGTAGGAGGAAGTAGTTACAATAATCCTTTACAAATATTTCAACGGTTTCTTAATGAGTCTTACAATTAGTTGGGTGGAATTACTTTAATTAACCTTTAATGCTTTTCGCAATTCTTCATAGGGAACATTCAACACAACCTATTACGCAGTATGTGGTATGCAATGCAGCTACCGGAGTTTTCAGATGTTGGAGGTTTCAAAAAGAAAGGCCAGTGTGAGGAGGCATAAAGTGGAGAAATTTGGTCATTCGGATTGAGGGCGTAAAAATAGGAGATTTTACTGCCCATTTTATCGGTTTAGTACATTGTTTCTTTTTATTTCACTTCCTGCATGCATGCATAGCATGAGATGCGGATGGGAGAGAAAAGAGTAGCTTTGTGGCTGCTGCAAGTGTGCCCTTACTTTTCGAGACTTTTTATAGTACAGGCAGTAAAACAGGTATTAATTAGCTACCCTTCACCACCCATTTCTTAGGTTATTTATTTCCTTTGCTTGTCCACACACTCATTCATCCACATATATTCATTTTATGTCCCAATTTTACAACAAAATTACTCTTTTCACCAACCCATAACGACTTGATGAGCAAGTTTGTGGCTTCTTGAAATGAGGAATGAAAGTCATTTTAGCTTTGGCCTTAGGTAATTTTATGGGTTTACTGATTGTCAAGAGGAAGTTTTAGTCTACTCACACAGAGGCGGAGTATGTGTGTGTGGAACTTCTTTGATAAAAGTTTTAAGTTATAGTTCTACAACTTTGGTAGAAATGAGTCACAGGACTTCAGTTCTTCACTGGAGTCTCCTCAGCACTCCCTGAGACCGATGCCAATAACTCTCGTCTAGCTTGGTATTCACTCCTTTCCGCGTCTTTCCATTAGCAAAGTTTGAAATGCATGCATGAGAAACAGATTCTCATCATCACGTAATGAGAACGAGAGAGAGAAAGCACGGTTTTACTTTAGAACGGGAAGAGAACAAAACGACGAAGCGTTCCCCGGCTGAACTAAAAGTGTAGGAAGTATGGGGGTATCTAAGTGAAAGCATACAAAAAATATTACGAAGGAAGCGACAGGATGACAAACCTTCCCTTCGCACACTAATGAGAATAAATGTTGTAGGATAAAAATTTTAGGACGCCTTCCGCTAAAATTGATACAGATCATTCTTTAATCTATACCTCCTATGGCCCAGGTATTTTCAGCCTTTTTGTCATGGCGAGCCACCGTTGGTTGGTGCCTGATAAAGAATTGTCTTCCATATTATGTAGCACTGAAAAAATCAACGTTCTTTTAAATTTGACATTTCGACAGGTTGAGATTCTAAAGTGAATGAGACCCAAAGTCCGACAACACACGCTCCTGTTTGTTCAATGAGTATAATGTCATGCCAACTAGATTGTAGCAA
The DNA here is from genome assembly GCA_034696445.1 of Isotomiella minor. Classification (NCBI taxonomy): domain Eukaryota; kingdom Metazoa; phylum Arthropoda; class Collembola; order Entomobryomorpha; family Isotomidae; genus Isotomiella; species Isotomiella minor. The sequence continues at coordinate 27,092 of JAQIWU010000331.1, forward strand.
ACTCCAACTGGACTTTGACAAGTTCAACCTCCTGTCCAGTTGATTTAATTAATTCATCAATTAATTCTGTTTTTTAAAAGAGGACTATGTCCGTGCACTGCTTGGCACGGTGCATGCATACTTTCATAAATCTCCTCACAGAGTCTGGAGTCACAAAAGGTCTTTCCCCTCTTCCTGTGGATTGTTTGATTATACGGTTCAGTTCAGTTCACTCAACTTAATTGAGTTTCAGAAGAGAATTGACCACACCAATTGTCTATGGGGCTAGAAACGTTAAGTTCTGCGGCATATATGGAAAAATTAGTGAAAGCAATTAATGGCAAGCCATTAAAAGAAATCAAAAGTTCAATTAATCACAAGCATGCTGTTCACTCTAGCTATTGTACATATTTCGAAATATTTTAATAGTGAGAATTCAGAGTGAATAGTGAGAAGGTAGTTGTGCAATGGAGATACAACTTTTCATTCAAGTACGTAGTTGGGGTAAATGCGGGATACTGTTGAAAGTTGGACAGGCATTGAGTGAAAGGTGTTGAAAAAGAAAAAAATACCAATTTATTTATTAAGCAGTTGTTAGCTCCTTAATATGTTGTCATGTCAGCCTGCCTTTTAAAAGTATCAGGTTTCTGCAGAAGTTGACCACAGGTTTTCAGTTTAGCAGCTATCACAGTTTTCACAAACGGAATGGTGTTTGCACAGGTTTGCTTTCACCCATTTTCTGCTTAATGGATGGATAAAGCAATATTAGATTTCCCCTTTCCCTCTTTCTTGACGGCTTTGCTTTGCTTTCCCTCTACCCCTTCCTTACAACATCAACAAAGGAACGCATAAATGCTAAGCACATAATAGTGAAAGTTAAATGTCTCGTTATCGTAGCAACGCAGCCATCCTGCGTCAGGAAAATGAGAGCAAAAAAGTCCAATGAGTTTTATCCACTTTCCCTGAACCTGAAAAGTTGGTTAAGCCCAAACGGATGAAGGTATCAAGCGGTTTATAGGTAAAGTCTATTGTAAGTAAACGTTTGGCAGGGCAATTTGATTTAAGTTGCATCCTATTTAACTTTTCTTTGGGATGGACACAGGAAAAATTTAAACCACGATAGTAACTATCGTGATGTGGTTTTAACAAATGTTCCATTGACAAACCGATAAAAGTGTCACCC
>JAQIWU010000332.1:0-28250 GCA_034696445.1 Isotomiella minor
GTCTTGGTAAGCATGTATGTATACAAACAACGTTCAATAACAACCAAAACCTCTGTCTATTACATGCACCCACTCACACAACAGAACAACTTTCTCCTCTTCTGAAGCCGCTTTTTTAGCATCCAGCTTTCCCCATTTCTTTGAATAGAAATCGAATAGAATGGAATGACATGGACTGGAATGGAGGGAAAGTCATACTTTATATTGGATCGTGACTAGTGGGAAGGAAATAAGAAACAGGGCCAAGTAGCAAAATCCAAACAAAATCTTATTTCTTCTTCTTTGCCATCGGTTTATTGGAGAGCACCATATCTCTTCTATTATTGAAGAAAGTTGATCCTAGATATAGGCACAAAACAGCAGAGAAAGTAAGTAAAGTAACTCGGATCCAACTCATCGTCTCTCTTCTCTCTCTGATACAATCACGCGTCTTTCAATTGTATCAATTCCTCCATGCCTCCATCCATGAACCTACTTTACTTACACTTTGGATCTTTTGTCCTTGGCGGAGTTGCCTTGCCATCGGTCTTGTAGGAGAGAATGGAGTGTGACTTTCTCCAGCACGAAAGTATCACAAATGTCTTTCTGCGACTGAAGCCTCGTTATTTACAAACTTCTTCAAGAGTAGTGGAAATAAATTCCCGATTTTACTTTAACCGTTCTTGTCCTCGTGTATGGAAAAAGGCCAGGAGAATGAAGAAAGAAGAGAGGAGGAAGTTGCTTTTCTTTTGGAGATAAATTTAAGTCTAAACTAATCTACTATCGATTGTACAATCGTACCGAGCAATCAAATTGCATTAGGGAATTGATTACGAGAAAGAAAGTCTTTCTCTTACTTAACTGCCATCACCATTATTCCTCTCTTCCAAACAGAACTTCGGCAGCTATAGCATTAGTTAGCACTACTACCTGCTTGCCTAAAAACATTTATCAACTCCATTCCCTTTTAATTTGCTTGGTGTTATTTCCACTCCAATTGTCAACACCATCTCATTCAAGAGACGAAGAAGTCTGTCTTCTTCCTGTTGTATAACAATGAATTCTCGTGAAGAGGGATCATTGTACCTTCCTTCTGTTCTAACCATTTGCTATTCAGTTAGTCCAACTTGGCTTGATGAAAGAAGGAGAGAATCTGTCTGTCTGTCAAGCCAGGGGCTTGACACAACTTTGGAGAGTTACTTTTTGCATCAAGAAGTTTCTCCTTCTGCAGCAGAAAAGAAGAAAAAAAGAAAGAACACAACGTAACCTAAACAAAAACAGACTCCTGGAAACTTGAAAAAGTATTACAGGGAAGAACATAAGACTTACTTCGCCTGATGAAAGAATTCATGCACTCTTAAGCATTGTTTTGTGCTCCAGATTGGACCGGTGAAAGCGGAGGAGGAGGTGGAGAGCAGGTGCCAGCGGCATTTTGATCATTTCACCCACTTTACTTTCCTCTAGCCTTACCCTCTCTCTTTCGTCTTTGACAGACAGAAGGGACAATTTTAATTCACCTTTCACCGCAAATATATTTACCCAGTGAATTATGCATGAAGACACAAACGCGCGATGAAAGCGCGCATAAGCTACATGTATCCATTTCCGTATAAGTACACGAGATTACTTTCCTCTCCTCTCTCTCTTCTTCTTCTTCTTCTCCTGTTTTCTATTTTGGCAGGTAACCTTTCATCTTTAAGTAGTTTAGTTTGTGCAAGAAAGACTTGGGTGAGTCAAAGGAAAAAGGACTCGAGTCCTACTGTTCTCTGATGGCACAAAAGAAATGTTGACAGATAAGAATGAGAAAAGACCTGTTCCATTTGTTAAATGAACCCAAGTATTAAATGCTACCAAATCCTGTCTAAAAGGAAGTATTTATTATTGCTAGGTTGACTGTTCTTTTTTTGTGTCTTCTTCTTCTTCTCAAGACACGACACAAGACTTTCAATTGAAGCTGTGTATGTGTAATAAATTAAGGAGAAGCATCTTCATATTTATTCTTCCGGTTTTTCTTATGCTCATCCACATCCAATTTTCCTTTGATTCTCAGAATTTACTAATTTATAAACAATGGGAAAGGCTGGTGCCTTATTTTCTTTGTACTTTATGTATTTATTTGGTAATGGAAATAGAATGTGAGCAAAGTTATTCAAACGAAGCTCGGGATGAAAGTAAATTGTTTCTTTCTCAACAAGAAACAAAGCAACCATACACTTACAATTGTACCAAGAAGTAAATGTTGCGTTAGATCTAAACAGAAATTTGTTCTTTGTTTTGTTTGTTGTAATATCCTTATTATTTCTATCTTCTGGGTAGCTTCCAAATCATCAACTTTACTGCCTTTAGGAGTAGGTCTTCCCTTCCTGGAAACTGATTACTGAAAGACAATGTGAATTTCAACCGATTTTTACTTTGATGGATACGTAACAAGCTTCTACATTACTTTTACTTGTTCAGCTTCAGAGTACACTTTACTTCATTTAGTTCAGAGTTGGACATTTTTTCTTGGACTTTCTATTTTTCATTTGGTCAACCCAACTAAGGAGAGACAGTTCACATTGGCTCTCTATTTCATTGACACTCTTTGTAATTGAGAAAATTTCGTTTCCCAAAAACCTTCAGTGGGTCTAAAAAAATAAGTAAAACTGGAAAGTGAAACAAAAACAGGAATGGGGGCGGGTGAAAGTAGAAGAGAGTGAAATTGGATGAGTTGGGACGGTAGTTGGCATTGGCTTCTGGTAACTCGTGCTACAAAGTATCTTGCGAATAATGGCGCAATGTGTAAATGCTACCGTAGTTGTTGGCTATAGCTGGCCTGCTGATGCTGATGTTCTTTTTCTATGGAGACTCATAAAATCTAGTTGTTGCCTCGTCCGAAGTAGGGAATACAATCTTCGTAAGTATTAAGGCAAGTGCATTTACTACCTACGCTGGTGTACGCAAACGTTTGAGAAGGATGTATGGAGCAAGTCGTACACATCTAAAGAAAAGAGCTCAAACTAGTTTTGAAACCTTCTCTTCCCACTTTCTCTCTCTCTCTCTATTATGGTTCTCATTCTCATTGCGGTTTCAGGTTCTGTCTGACCAGCTTCCATTTCACCTAAATGCAAGCAATATACATAAAGACAGAGGGGAAAGAGAAAGTGAGACCAAGACTGACTCCCAGGCTTCGCAAATCCCATTTTCTTCAGCTTTCTCTTTATTTACATTGGTTGCCTAAAAGAGTATGAAGGAATTTGTAAAAGCATCCCATGGCGTCCAGCTCTTCTCTCTTTCCTTCCTCTCCCTCCTCTGTTGTAAGCCTCTTTTACTAAGACAGTCCAAAAACATAGACCAGACAGGCCAAAGGCTTGTTTTATCTTGATATATAAATTTAAAGTTATAAAGATGAAATACTACTGGTTGGGAGTTTCATAATAACGCCTTTCTCTCTTTCTCTTCTTCTAGATAGCAACAAAGAATGGAGGATCTCTGTATTGTAATTTATTTCTGTTTGTTCTTTTGCTTCTTCAAATACAATTTTCTATCTCTTTTACATCCTGACGATGATGCAATGTGTACACATACACACCTGAATTGAACAGAGGAAAAAGCAACATCCCTAACAAATGTGTTACTTATGGTTAGTTGCCCCTCTGTGCAATTTACTTTATTTTACTTTCACCCGAGTTAAAAATATTTTTATGCCTGTAGCGTTGCCATAAAATGTATAAGGGCAATAATAATAAGAAGAAGGAGAAGAAGCAGGTTACTACTAAAATTCTTTATACACATGCAAAGGAGGTGAAAACGGTTGGAGAATTGGGGAGAGACAGAGAAAGCGTGGAAAGAAGAAGAGACGAGAGTTTCCTTCGAGGCTTTCTTTCTCACTTTTGGTTTCAAAGAGAGAAGAAATTGTAATTTTATCTGAACCAACTGACCCAAGAGCATTCTTCCTTTTGTGTATATATAATTGTATCGTTCGTTCTACAAAGATCAGGCAAGCGAATCACATTACATGCTCTACTGGCACTTTACTACCTCTCGACTTTCACTTTCACCAGCATTTAATACAGTCAATGACAAAGTAAAGTGTGCGTGTGTCTGGAGCAGAAAGGCACAGAAAAGCAATAGGAAAATGGTATCCAATTTCAGACGTCTCCTCCTCGTCTCTCTTTCTTGAAGCACTACTGCTATATAACAGCACACACTTATCTCCACTTTCACTTCCCTCCCAAGTTATCCATCAAAGGGCAGGTTATTATTGCCAACTTCTCAGTTTCCTTTTCATTTTCTCTCTCGTCTTTTGAAATTACATTTTCCAAAAATATTACATTTCATCTCTTTAACTTTTAAATTAAAAAGAAGACTCCTTTCTTAATTTCTTCACTGTATGAGCATCAAATAAAGTGCCTGCCTGCCATCTCCTGCTGATGTTGACACCATCATTTTTCTCTTTCATAAGTGCTCGACTGTTGCGAGTATTTAACCGTTAATGCCACTTTCACTTGACTTCAACTCGCTTCGGGCTAGTGTTCAAAGAAAAAATGGACACACTTTGTCCCCTCCTTAAGTAAGTAAGTAAGGAAAGAAATCATTCTGCACTGGAAACTCTAAAAGAGTTATTTCGACTACACTCTCCCATTCTCTTATACAAGGATGAAAGTATCTAAGATAGAGAAAAAGGAGAAAAGTGAAGTGGAGAAAGACTGCGTTGGGTGGTAGCTTAAAGTTCGTCCCATGGTTCCAATAATGGAGAAAATTTATGTGTCAGTCTCTAGCTGAGAATAATCTCTTTCTCCAAAAGCGAAGTAGTAGTATGGCAATGAAGTTTCAGTTTCCTACAAACATTCCTCTCTCCCCGGCCCTGTTGGAAAAAGAATAAAGCCATACTTCCTGTTGAGAAGGGTCATCCTGGGTCAACTCTCAGACGACGTCACACTATAGGGACATACTTAAATGCAGAGAAAGTGTGTTTGGATGGTCATTTTTCTTTACAGAATGGGTTTTGAAAACTAAACGACGCAAATTAATGGATTAGAAGCTCCACTAACTTCAAAATTAAATAGTTGGAAGAATGAGTTATCTCATTCCTATATATTCATTTTTTCCCAGCAGTCATCATCTTCTTCTTGTGAGTTGGATTTAATAGGTCAAGGAAGCCAGACAAAAGAGGAGGAAAAAGAAGAAGATGTGGGGAGGAAGAGGACGAGGCATGTTAAACTTTTTCTTCCAAAGAAACTAACACAGAAAGAAAGCATTGAGTTACTTAATGGTGAAAGCGACAAACTTCTGTAATGTCTCCGAGCTAGAAGAATAACGCCATCCATATTGCAGTACAGCACTATTCCGTATATACGAACCTTGTATTCACATTCCAGAGACGTGCAATCTATTCCCTCCCAATGCCTTCTTGCCTACTTTCACAAAGAGAAAGAAGCCCTCATTTAGTAAAAGCATCTCCGTCCCATTTTTTTCCTTTAATGCAAGAAAAGTCCGATCTACTTTGGAAGACATTCCATTTTTGAATGTCTCAGAGAGAGAGAGAGGAATACAGGGTTCCAATTGTACTGGAGAAAAATGACGTTGAAATTTATCTTGTGTTTTGTATTTGTTTTAAAAGACAAGGCCTCGGAATTGCAATTTAGTCGACCCAATATCCCTTCCCAGCAACAACATGCATAATAAATCAGTTTCGCATTATTCCACTTCCTTCGAAATAAGAAACCCATAATAGACGAGTTGAGCTGAGAGACAAGTCAAGCCCTATAAGAAGGAAAAAGACAGGGAACAGAAGAGAGGACAAACATTGAAGGAATATATATGTATGGGGGGTAGACGAGGGTTTCAACCAAAATGGAGAAAAATTATAAGTGGCTTAAGTTTGAATGACTGAAAATTACCCAGAGAGTTGGAACCACTTGGTAAGATGGATAACTGTCTGTCAACTCTGTGACTTGGCTTCGGCTTGTGCAACTGTAACGAAGGGTTTTCTTATTTTGTTCTTCGCCTTTTTTTTCTTTTCCGCATGGACGCCTTATTTTATGGTAGGCTTTTGCTCTGCTTTGCCAACTGACATTACGCAGTTTGTCTCTTTGTAATAGCTTCTTTCTTAACGGACAAACCCATTCTACTTATCATAAAATAAAACGTTTGATTGAGCAGCTATGATGGCCGTTTTCCGCCTATATTATCCGATCTGCTTTTACTGACGAAGGGCGATACACACTGGGATGAGAAACCCGCAGTGTTGATGAGATGAAATTCGAGAATGTCATATTGCAATGGAGCCGTATCTTATTTTGGTGGGACAAGCTATAAGGATCTAATGTGTTACTACCATCCCCGCTAAACTTCCGCATTTGATACTTTTCATTGTTTTCTATTTGTTTCCAAATGATTGGACGATTCTGGAATTCGGACCATTAATTGTACGATACAAGGCTAATCTTTTTATCATCAGAAGACATTACGTATGAAACAGTAGTGGAGAAAGTGAAACCATGCCAACTGTCGATAACGTTTCTTTTGCTTTTATGTCCGTCCATCAAGTCATTTCGCGGCGGTGTAAAATAGCCCATCTTGAGCAGATATAAATGATGATGATTAAAAGCGTTCTTTCCTCTCTTCCCCTTTATCGTGTAACATTTGTTGTGTGTCAGGAGAAATTTGTGGGGGATAACGAAAGCAGACATTTAATGGAACAACACAACACGCTTTATTGAAATACAAGCTACTCCATCATCTTAAATTAACTTCACCTCTGATAACCCCAACATCCTTTTGTTCAGGGAGAAAAGAGTGTATAGATCAAAAAACAGTGAGAGTGGAGCAACGAGGAGTGTAATAATGAGTGACTTTTGATTGAACTACACAAAAGAACAACTCCCCAGGCAAAAAAGCTTTTAGAGCTACTTAAGGTTACAGATTACACGTAATGAAAGGTGACACCCAAGGCGGCTTTTAAAATTACCCACACATATACGGGGGCCCTATTAGTCTCCGTAATAAAAAAAAGCTTGTTCATCAAGTTGTGAGAAACAAAAGTGTGGGAGCTTCAATCGTTTGTACTTTAACTAACACTGTATTGACTGTTGTTGTAATGGCATTATTATTGTTCTTCTACCACCACTGCATGCATGCATGAGAAAAATTGATGGGATCAACAAATGCTGGACCCTTATATCCCCGAAAAAAGAGCTGAAAAAGGATGGGCAACCAAGAGAAAGTGGAGCATTGTTGAATCACTTGAATGGAGACCGACCGACCATAGCTACACCCCAAAAAGCAAAGGGAAGGATATACACACCAGATTTTTTTTCATGTGGATGTCAGAACCAAAAGTTTTTAAATGTCTTTCCAAGCTGACAAGAAGCAACGTACAATACGCTATTGTGGAGAGAGTTTTGAGGAACCAACTAAATATCCGTTTATACAAGGAAGTTCTCTCTGTCAGTTCAGTTGTCTGTGCCTTTCTCTTTCTCTCTTCTTCCTCTGTTCCTCTATGATAGTAAAGTAGTACATTTCTGGTCATATACAGATATGCAGTGAAAGTGAAAGTCGACTCGCCCTTTCTCCTCAAATCCTTGGAGAGCCCTGGTGGTTGAGACAGTTGGAGGAAGAGTGAGTTGGAGTTTCAATAGTTATTGATGATGTGCTTTTCCTTTTCCTTCTCTTTTGGCCATTCTTTCTTTCTTTCTTTTTCTCCATATTATTGCATAAGGTTTCCTGTCCTACTTACAAATTCTTTAGATATGATAAAATCTAAGAATCGGAACATTTGAATTCACTTTTCCCGTACGTAATGAGGGCCCCATACGACCCCAAATAACTCTTCAAACAAATTTCACGGTCTATCTAAGATTCACAGTTCGTAAAAAAGAAGGACTTGGACAAGGACCTCAGTGCTTCATCTCTATCCCTTATATACTTGACCTGGGAATTGAAATCCCAACAGTGCTTCCATGATGAAAAAGTTCAAGAAAAATATTCCTCTTCTTTAGCTACAGCTTCACACAACTTCAAATGTATGGAATTTGATTTATTCACACATTCTGATGTAAACTCACACTCACTCAACTTCTGAAGTGAAGAACATGGCATCTGTTCATCTGCTTTTTCCTCTTTCTTTGTGTTTCCACTCTTTTTTTGGTGAGGAACCATAATAATAATACATCTTTTTTGTATAATGACCCTACAGATTGTTCCTTTTACCACGGGAAAAAACATCCCATTTAACCAGACCATGACGCAAGAAGAGGACTTGAATGGACGGGCATTTGTCACGTCAAAGAGTCGTATTTGTTAGTATAATGGAGCGGAGGATGGCCGCAAGGAAGCCACAGACTTTCACCCACCCACATTGCATGTGATGCTCGTATCATCCTGGTATCCTCTGTTCGATTCTGATGTAGCAAAATAATTCTCTCTTTTTGTTACTGAGTGTCCACTTAAGCAAGACTAATTGAAAACCCTATGGCAACCGCGATTAGGATATCCGGAAAACCGACAAAGATTAAAGACAACATCTTTCGTCCCATTTCCCATCAGGAGGCTGTCAAGCGTGCGTCTTTCCGGCTCCGGGAATGAAATTCCTTTATTCAGTTTTCCTTCACTTTGTGCTCAACAACAATCATTTATTACTGCTTCATTGGATTGACAAAAAGAAGAAGAAAGTTGACGTCCAGCCAGGTAGGTTTCTTTGAGTCTTTGACAATTTATTGTCATGTGGACTATCTTCATTAAGGCTAAATTCAATTTCTACGTTGAAATGATTATGTTTGTTTACTACTAAGATAAGGAAAAAACAACAAGAGACAAATATCATTTTCTAAAATGAAAGACTTGTCGTTAAGGAGACCAATCAAGTTAATTGTACATCTTCCTCTTGCTGTTTGTTTAAGGCGTAGAAGATACATCATCAGCTACTGATGAGATAGATGGACCACCTTCGCTTTCACCTTCACTTATCTTAATTCTACGACATTTGGGGAAGAGGAAATATAATGACCCCGCTTGGTTGATGATTATCATCATTGTCTGTGTAGGTCATTATTCTTATCATCGCCACTCCCCCGCTGCTGGACACTGTCTGCAGTGCTCTTTTCTAAAATGTATTCCTCATCTTTACTTCAATCCCCATAACTGCGATGTTGATGATGGAAAAAAGAAAACTGGGAACCTGTGTAAGTATGCCATTAGGAGAAATGTGTTTCCCTGGAAGCTATTTCGTGAAACACATTTGTTATGGACACAACCACACGTCATAAAAATTCGATATAAAAAAGCCAACTTTAGCCCAGCCTGCCTCACTCAACCTCAATATAGCGTCATTCCTTCCGCTAGATTAAACCTTTCTGTACGACATAAGTTCTTGCTTTTGCTGCGCTCCACTGATTTAAACTTTTTAAGTTTAAGTAGGTCTGCCTAATTAAGTGCTTTGTGACCGGCGGGAATGAGGACGAAAAAACTGAGTCGGGAGTCAGGAGGCGAGTGAAAGCAAAAGTGAAAGCAAAATGTCCATATCATTTTCCTAAGTAACATAGTTTTACTCTTGAGTAAAAAAAGTTGGAGCGTTAAAAAATCTTTGTGCAAAGCGGAATCATCATCATCATCACCAACGTCGTCGTCGCATATATCTAAGTGCTTGCTCTCTCCATTGAATTCATTCATTCAGAGGAAAAGTTTTGCCCAGTTGGAAAAGTAATTAAGGAATTTATACAACTGTGGCCTGCAACCAGAAAGGGATATGTAATAAAAATTTTACAGCCTGTCGATTTGAATAATCAGCACATTTGAAGTCAGGATAACCCATAGCCTAGGCAGTAAAAAAGGAATGAGCACTGTTTCCTACGCCGTGAATTCATGGGATAACCCATAAGGAAAGAGGAGAGAGACTTTCTCTCTATCCCTTCTTCCTCGTTCTCCTCGTCGTCGTCGTCCTCTCGTTCCCACACTTTCTAGGGTTGGTCGGGGATTGCAGAAGAATACGAATAGAAAGGAAGCTGTCGTGAATACGAATCATCACTTGAAACTAAGGACATCATTGATCCTCATCTCACCCTCAATCTTAGACCGCCACTAACTAACTATATGCTATCATTTTCTTCTAAAATTACACCAATCCCTTCCGCATCTCTGAGCTTTACACTACTACGACTTTCTCCCTTTATCTGTATAGATAGAATGCATGCCATGCCGTCACAACCAAAACAAACCACCATCCAACGAGACGAGAGGCTCGGCTCGTTATATTAGTACAACAATAATAGGATTCCCCTTTCTGCTTTATCCGATCAAACAAGACTAGAAGAGAGCCTTAGACCAGACACTAGGTTACAAGGATATTGTAGTCTTGCCAAACCCAACCCAAGTAACTCCTTCTTTCCACTTGGAAGATTCAATCTTGCGATAAACTTCAAATAAATGGAATAAGGAAAGTATTCAAATTGGGTCTGACATTTCGTTTGGCATCGACATGGAATTCTCTCCTCTTGCATGAATAGAAAGGAGACCAAATAAAGTAAGTTTTGTAAAACCAAAAGTGCAATTCCTTTTGTATTCGTTTTCGTGTTTGGGAGATCGGGTGACATTCAAAAAGAAAAGAAACTTAACTTATGTGGTATTTTTGGCTTTCTCTCTCTCTCTGGTGTGTGTATGTGTGTGTGTCTAATACTTTGTGTCTGTCGGTCGAGGAGGAGGAAGGGTAACATAGTTTTAGTTTCATTCTTGGAACACACAGTTATCTGGAAGCGGAAATAGAAAGAAGAGGAGCGAAAAAAAGTGAAAGTCGATAAAAATCGGATCTGCGCGATCAAAGACATGGGAGAAAAGAAAGTAAAGTAAAGTGGGTAAAAGTTGTAATGTAGTAGTCGCATTTAGTGCAAGAGTTTGGCCCTTGTCTTGTCTTCTTTTCGCATCTCGTCTCATTTTCATTCTCATTCCATTTCATTCTTTTGTTTTAAACTCTCTGTCTCTCTCGCATTGAAAAGTTTGGTTAGTTTAAAAAGTTAAGGGTCGAAATCATTAGACTGCTCTAAAGATAGACAGATAGGAAAGGATAGTAGGACATTCTATTTAAAAAAAACTCTTTCATTCCACGAATTGAGAACTGAGATTTATCTTAAATTTATAACCCCACTTCTTCTCCTATCTAGATTCATTTGAAATCACTTCAAAAGAGTGAATTCTTCAACGTGCTAAATAAATAATCACGACTTTCTTCCATGTCCAATCGTTTCTTTTATGCACAAACACATTTTTAGCATTCCCTTCATTGCCGCTAGGTTCCTTGTTAAAATGGAGGTTACGACATGGCCAGACGGGTTTTCTTCCGTATCGAAACTTATGTCTCTCCAGAGGGCAAAAAAGAAGCAAAGAAAAAAAAACAAAGGAAAGTGGGCGGTGTAGGAGGAGAAAGCGGATTAGTACTGGCCGTTATAATCCTGTTAGCAGTGCCAAATAGAATATATGAAAGGGATGAGAGTTTTTGGTTTACGTGGGAAAGGAGATACATATCTTCTTCGTCATACAAGGTAGAGAGATTTTGTGCTATAATAACTCAGTATGAAAACGTAGTTCACTTCACCATGAAGAATGATAATTAGTGCCCAGAAGCCGTAGAGAAAGGTCCCTCGGTTCGTTGGTTTGAAGCAACTTTCACTCATTGTTTGCCATTGTGTTCATAAGTGCGTTATGCTGTGTTACCTTTCCATGTCTGGCTCCTATTCGTATAGTATGTAGTAGGATGGATGGGAAGACCATGAGTTGAATCGTTTCATGGACACCCTGACTCACAGTATAAAATATTAATGTGCTCACTGTGTGATCAAAGATGCTTGAAATGAAAGCAGGTCGTCCAATGCGCGTTGTGAGACAGTATATTATAGGACCGTGGTGTGGGTTCGTTGGTGCAATTGTTATCCCAAGAGGAGATCAAATATTTATGAAACATGGAGTAAACTCATGGATAATTTCGCATCCCACTCTTTTTAGTTTGAGTAACTAACATGGAGCCTGGATAGGACATTAGGTTTAAAAACAATGCTCACCTCCAAACAAAAAATCTGAAAATCAATGTAGCATAGAACACGTACATCCCTGGTCGTGATTTGCTGATGATAAAGTAATAATAATAATGATAATAATTGCGTGATAAGACACACATACAATTAGAATAAAGCATCCCAAAGACAGTTGGCGTAGTCTAAGTGTGATCGGTAACCTTGTTAAGGGCCTTGGAGCGTAGATTTTTAATTCTGCCTGACAGTTGAACGCCTAATTATATTAATGAGGAAGCAGACGGCAAAGAAAGAATCAAAAGTAGGACCTACATCAAAGAAAGAAAGGAGAGAGTATAATTCCTTCCTCTTCCCGTCAAAGCTCTCTACTTCATCCCTTCTTTCTTAGCCAATTAAAAAGACAGAGAGGGAATTTACTTGAGCAACGTACTAATTAGATCTCGTATAGAAGAAAGGCATAACTCTAGTCGAGGAACTGTATAACGGCGTGTTTAAAATTTAGCTTGTATTCTTGTCACTCACGCTTCAAATTGACTCTGAATTAAACCAACAAGAAGGAGGCATAAAGGTATTAGTGACACTCAATGACAAAGCTGTAGAAACGCGTATGACCAACTTAACTTCTTGAATGCAGTTTCACAGTTTAGCCTGACCTTAGACCTGACAGATAATATATCTCTTTCAAAGCCATCACATCTTTACTCATCCCTACTTCGGCTTTCATGGGTTGTCCAGTTAACTACAAAAGACGAGCACATTCACATCCACATTCATTCCCACATAATAAAATGTTAGGTGATGGCGTTAACGTAACCTTTTATTGTCCAACCTGGAATAATAATTACAAATTATGGTCGGTCGAGTTGAGAAGAGTGAATAGACCAATAGAATAGGCAGCCGCTTGTTGTCAATTTTCACTTCCCTAATTCGGAAACATACAAAAGCCACCGGATGTGTTCATTTAATGATTGCTATCAGTCTATCAACCTCAGTCAGTTTACCCTCATCGCAGTTTTCATTCACATCAATTCATCCGTGTAGTCGGAATGTTCGGAGGACGGGCAGGAAAAGGGAAGGGAGAAAGAATTGAGGATGTAGGATGAGTGCCGGAGTAAAATCAATGAAATAGAGTGGAAAATCGTAACGCTCAGATGGCTTGCAATTTTTACTTCAATCGACGGCATTCAGTCAGGAGTCAGGAAGGAACTTACTTCTCTCTTCTCTCTCTTTATTATAGACTCTTTACAGACAGTGCAGTTCCATCAATCGCTCTTACTACTTGTGAGAGTATGTATGCCCTTGCTATTTTAGTTTAGTTTAGCTTTTAGCTAGTTTAGTTTAGTGCGGAAGGAGTACGAAGTGAAAGTGAACGCAGGGGAGAGAATTCACAAGCAGTTAAAATGGTGATTTAAAAGCGTTGATATTGGAACATTGGATGAAAGGGAATGAATGAACAAAGTGAGTGGAGCACGAGCGTTGGTCATGACAGATGCAATCTCATTACAGTTGAAGCTTACGATGTGATTTATAACTGTACAATGAACCACTAGTGAAAGTACGTTGGTATGCATGTATAAAATGTTCTCACTCTCTCTCTCTTTCAAAGTTTGGTTGAGTTTAGCTTAACAATCATGGTTCACAGGTCAGATCAATTCAATCCAGGATGTGTCTATGGTTCACGTCCCACCCTGCTGATGAGGACTATGGCTCTGGTGTATTTATCTTTGGTTTTGCTTTCCCCAAAGTGAAAGTGAAAGTACGGGGGTCTACATAGTCTAAACGCATATTCATCAACCCAAGACACTGATGTTGATTGTCCCTTACACCCATATACATACCGCTCCGCTTAATGTTTAAGATTAATGTTTCCAACGCCGCTGGAAAACAAATGACTTCATTATTACTTTCTCCACAACTCCAACTACCCAACACCAACTTCAAGGCAGCGAGTGTACAAGGAAAGAGTCACAAGGGAGTCCCTCTAAGTCCTACCTTTATATATATTTTCTATACACAAAATAGAATAGAATAGACGTCGCCGTAGTTTTGGCAGGAGTACGTGATTTAGATAGCGCGTCGTCCACTCATTAATTTCCATCCTAGTTGTGTACCTACTTCTCATATAGGGGTCAGAGTTTACATCTGTGGATCCTGGAGTCCAATGGAATACGACACAAAATCTTTGTTTTTAGAAAGCAATCACTACAGTCAAGACCAAAAGCTCACATTGCATTGCATTTTGGGCAATGGAAATGACATAAGATCAATAAAACAGAAGAAGAAAGAAAACCACTTCTTCCTTGTGACATGTTAGTGAACTGAATTGAAACAGTGCCAGCTTGCTATGGCAACATAACATACGCCCCAGCCGCCCTGGCCAATAATATTACAAAGAAAGAAGTACTCATATCTCAAAAAATACTTGAACAGACTAACAAAAGGACTCAAAACCAAACTATGGGACTACTGCGGTTACATGTTTATCCTATAAAAATATTCAGGTTTTAACATAACTTATAATTCCCTTTGCAGATACTTTTGAGTCCCCACGTGGTCCAGGGAACTAAAGGGAACATATCTACATGGGCGTTCAGATTTATTGTTAAATTGTTGTTGAAAGGAATTGAAAGAAATAGGAGAGTCTTGGGATGAAGCAAAAGCCATTAGATTGTTTTGATATTGCAGCTGCAAGAGAAAGGAAAGAGAGCAAGAAGAAAGAGAAAGTTTTTGCCACCCATGGATGCGAATGTGTGTGTGTATAGATGTGAGATGAGGAAAGCAAAAGAAGTCACATGTACTATAAGATGTTGATACAAAACCTTATCTTAGCCGTATATAGTTATAGTTTGACTTGACTTACCAGATCGATGAGCTGAGAAAGGCGAAGTCCTAACCTCACGAGAACTGTATCGGTATGATTATACACGGGCCGTATGAGTCTATTGTAATTGCTTAGCAGATCATCATAGAGTCTCTTAGCATCAGGATTGGCATGGCTAGGGGTTGCCAAATTAAGGAGTAATAGAACAAGGAACAAGTATCCATGGCATTGTCTGACACATAGAGCGTTGTTCCGATGGCGATTAGAATTGATCGCTGCTGTCGTCTTGAGTAGCCGAGTCGTCGGTGTCATTTTGAACCGAGTCCGTGTCCTCATGTCAGGATGATTTTGATGACAGTGAACACGTCGAGGTGAAGGAGATGAAGAAGAAGCTGGGGTAGGAGGAGGAGCAGCAACGTTTGGGAGTAGGACTACTTTTGGGAGCGTCATTATCACAGAGACGGGGGCTAGTTGGATTTCTCAAGACAAAATTTGTAAAACAGGCAGGAAATTCTCATGTGGTTTCAAATAACGTGAGTTGAGTGTGTCTCTTTTCACCAGCAACTCTTCAGAAGAAGAAACACACGGGAGGACATGTTGTCTGCCAACCGTGGCAGTGGTGTAGCTTCTCAACACACTACCACTCACTACTTTCACCACCAGGATGACATTCTCGACTCGTAAATGTGTAACACTAGTGTATGAAACCGAAACCACTTTTTTCATAGCCTTCAATTCCCATTGAATTGAATATGTTTATTCTTCGCAGGAGCCTCGAGTCGTAGTATGAAATACTCAGCATCTGATGTCCTGTCCTAGGTGCTTCCGCTCCCTTTCTCTTCTCCCCTTTCTTTATCTCGTCCTTCATTCGCTTTTGTGTTATTAATAGGAAGGTTATAAGAGTGCGACAGACGCAGCTAGCAGCCTTACCTTCCTTCTTTCTTATTATCTCACTTCCTTCCTATTTCTGTAAGATGTGTTTGTACGGGGAGGACTATAGGTATTATGTCATTCATGAATGAGACTTCCCAAACCTCGTCTGGACTACAATAGGAGAGAAAACGCATACCGCATTCATCCAGTAAAGAGTGTAGATGTGGCAGTGGCAGTGCTTCTCATGAAATATTTTTGTACTTTGGATCGTTGATGAGAATGCGGGAGGGATGAGGAGATGTGATGAGATGCGAGAAAATCTAACTAAATCTTCCACACCCTTACTTCTTCACACTTCAAAACTTGGGTGTATTCATTGTTACTCAAAACCATCCGGAGTTATGTAGTTTCATTCAGTTCTCATTTGGACTCATTTCTATTAACCATTCTCATTACAAACCAACTACAGTCTGTTCCCCGCATATGCTTTTGAAGAAAGAAGAAGAAAAGTTCTCTCCGTCTTTGAGAAGTTGTACTTGTTTCATCATAGGAAATGGAGAAAGCAAATCCCTCAGAGTTTTAGGGAGGGTTGATACTTACCGAGTAACTCGTCAAATAGTTTGATAGATGATTGCATTACCGGGGGTTTCAATATAAAAGATTACATTACAATCCCACGCCACTTTCTCTTATTTATTCCCTTCTGCATGCAAAGTTTTGGTGGTGGTGGTTTATCCAGATACAATTGAAATATGTCACAACAGTTGCCTTGTTCACACACCGGGACAATTAATAGGGAATGGGCAATTACACTTTCACCATTCACGATGATTGACACCACTCAACTACACCACTTTCACTCTTCTTATCACCCCCCGCAGCGACCCTTCAGAGTTCTAACTGAATAAATGTATATGAATGAACCAATTGCAGTCGTTAACTATATGCACTTGGGTTAATTGATAAAAGCGCGTGGTGACCAGAGAGAAAAGCGATTACAAGAATTCAGAGAGAGAGAAAGAGCGTCTGGCTTCCTCCTGGCCCCTTGCTGTAGCGTGAAATAAATTGAACTCTGCAGATAACGTGAAACCCGTGTGGCTCCCTGCGATAGTACGTACGAGTGAGTAAAGCACAAGGAGTCTGCAGTCGCGAGAGAGTTTTTAGTTTAGTTTAGTTTTTAGGTTTAAGTCCCGGGAACGAGAATAGTTGTGCCAGGCAAGACGCTGTGGATGGAAGAAACTACACAGAACCGACGGTGGAGTGGAAGATGTAGTGTATGCCTGTTGCGAGTCGTTTAGTCTAGTGACGGTCGAATTTCCATTGGCAGCCATCGCCAAAAAGACTTTGCTTGCTGCTTTTGCTCCTGCTTCTGCTGCGGTCCTGACTTTAGAGAGAAAGTATTCTAGTGACTGTGTGTAGTGAAAGTACGTGCAGAGTGAAGTTGGGGTAATGTGCCCGCCAAGGGGGAGGAAGTCGTAGCCTGCCGAGCGAACGAACCCCATCTCTACTTTAACCGCATCTGGCTACATAGAATAAACCCACTCACTTTCTCTCTTCTCTCTCAACTTTCTCCGGGTAATCTTCTTTGCACGCTGACTCTTTCCTAGTCCAACTACCACACCATCAAGAAAGACTTTTCTTCGGCTATAAGAGAATGAGGCCTTTCCTATCATCCTACAGAGAGAGAAGGAAGGTCTCTTTTTATTCAGCAAAGGAATTTCCTTACAATCGCTTTACTTCTAATAATAGTAGGGAAAAGTCTATTCGAGTCTTTACGATTTTTCGGTCACCTCTTTTTCAATTTCTGCCCTTTCACTAATTCTTTCTTCTTCTCCATCTCCTCACTAGCTGAAACGGCGGCTGGTAAGTTCCAACGTATAATAAAATGACTGTCGAAGTTTAGTTTGGTCCACTTTCTCGAGGAGAAATACAAACTTTTCTCTCTCTCTCGGTGTCTGCACAGACTTTATAATTATAGACCATAAGGCTGTTACAGAGGGTTTGTTCCTTTGACCTTTTCCAACTTCTTCGAATAGTTTAGTAGTTGGAGAAATGTACAGTTTTCATACCCTAAAAGCAAAAATAAAATAAAAAATGCCAAAGAGCTATCACATGACATCAAAAACTGGTCCAAAATGTCTACTTTCTCCTTCAAATACCATCCCTTTATGGATATTCGAATGAGGACTGTAGCCAAAATAATAAAAATATTTATCTTTTTGTATCCACAAAAAAGAAAGAAAAAAGGAATTCCTCCTTCACTTTTGGACCATGAAGAGAAAGACGAGAAACATGTTTATGTTTAAATATTATTGGCTCTACAAAGCATTGAATTTATATTTCCGCATGCTTCAGTTTTTGGCATGCAAAATGATTTTCTCTCTTGTATTTGAACATTCAAAAGAATAAAAGCCTCTTTTTGCCTCTTATTTCCTTGCATATCATTCATATCTTTCTTACGTATGAACTATTTCATTCTGACAACAAAATTAAGTTTCAAATTTTGGAAAGTTGGAAACGACCCAACTGTGCTGTCTGGAGAACGTCGAGTTTTACGTGACTATTGAAAGTGGACGTTAAAGGGTTAATGCAAAAGTCATTCATGTCTCTCTTGAACGGAGTGGAGGGAGAGGGGAAAGGGTGGTTGGTTGTATTTTGAGAGGATGGAGATGGAATGTAGAAAATGAATGTTCAAAGAGAAGAAGAAGAGTTTTCGATTTTGTTGATTTTGACTTTTGTGTATTTCTTTTGAGTGTGGAAATTTGAACTTTTGCCCAGACCTTATAACTTCTATCATTCATAATAATAATTCCACTTTGAGTTATAGTTGTGTGGCATTGTTCATATTGTGAATCCAAATGTAGAGATGTAAATGGAATTTGAATTGCTACTTTTAAATCAACACGAGAAAGAACTTCTCTTACCTCATTTGTTTGCTTTCATTGCAACTTTCTCCTTATTCACACAAAGTAGAATGGAACTTTACGCTTACCCAAAAGGTAGGAGTCTTTTGTAAGTATGCAAAAGTTTGTGTACAAAGCCAGTTTATATTAGTCAGAGTAAAGAAGAAGGATGTAGAAGAAGAGTCGTCAAAGAAAACAAAATCAAGAGTCCTTAGGCAATCAGCCTCTTCAATCAAAGATTGTACGTCAGAAACCATAATAAGTTTTGGAATAATAAATCTTTAACCCGATCCTCTATCTTGATCTAGACTATGAAAAAACGTACAAGACGTCTCGAACTGAACAAAGATTAGCAATTGACACGACGAATTTCGTCATCCCTTAATCTTAAACTTGAAGATACTTTTTATCTTGCAAACTTTGGGGAGGAGAAAGTGGCATTGAAGGTTAAAAGTTGTGTGTGTGAGATGCAAGCATATATTTTGAAGGGTTGCGTGTCGTCATGCTTTCACCTATTGGAATTCAATGCTGTGTGTTATAAAATTCTCTGCTTTTATCCGGAGATGGATAAAAGTTTCCAAGCACACGCTTACGTTTCGCTTCAGAAAAAAACGTGATGTGATGTCACTTTCTCTTATATAGTTGTAGCTGATTTACCGTAACTAATGGATTCAGGTCAGGCGATATCTTGAAAGAAAAGAAGCTGATGGGATGAGGAGATGGTGCCATTGACGCAGTTAGTTATAAGATATGATGAGAATGATGGTTTCGGTTTGGTTGAGGGCTAAGGCTTGGAGGCGATACAACTACTGTGAGAACTGAGTTATTAAAGTGATATTACGATGTGGAAAAATGTATGGCTTTATTTATTATATTGGCTATCCTGATCTCGTCTACTTTCTTAAATACGATTGCTGCTATGGCAGTTATCTCAGGAAAAGGAAAGAGGGAAGAACAGAATGGCTTCGCTTTCACTGGATATAAGGTACGTAATGTGAAACAGGGTAAATTGTATATTATGTACATACAGTTTTGTACATAGTTCCATGAACAAAGACAGTAAACTACTAAAAACTACTTCCACTCTCCTTCTATACCGCAGAGACATAAAGAGATACAATGTTTTGATATAGACATAGTATACGCATCCAGGCAGGAGGAAAAAGTTCTTGTTTTGAGATGAAGAATAGAGAGAGAGAGATATCTTCTTCTTCTCTTGGCCACCAAAGCATAAAAATATGGTGAAAGAGGATGACAAGTTCAGAAGAGATATTTACTATTGACTGCCTTAGACAGTTGTGTTTTTGCTGCATTCTTTTAGCTCTCAACTTTCTTCTTCCTTCTTTCCTTTTCTTTTGCTGTTTGATATTTTAGGATCTGCAACTGGATTTGACTCAAGTTATTAAATTTTTTCATGTCATTTACCCCATCCTGCCTTTTCTCTATATATTTCTCCCTGTTCCTCCTCCTTCCTGCTTTGGAATGGAAGGAAAAAAGAAAGGCTTAACATGGATACTTTCTTTTTTGGTGGATTAGGGAACCAAGGTTACGATGATACGATTTTCGAAATCCTCCCCGCCTGTAGATTCTTAATTAAGTCATGTTCAATTTCAATTCACTGCCTAAGCCATGACTTAATTTAAGCTACATGACATCTATTTGCTTACATTTGAATAAACTGAGTGATAAATGAAAACTATTTGGTAAACAGGGAAAAAGGGGGATGGACAAAGTAAAAGTATGCTTTGTTTCCGTTTCCTTTTATATTCTGGCGTATAAAAAAAGTTAACCGTTGAGACAACTTGTGGTAGATAGCGCTATCTTAAATCTTATGCCTCCAACAACAGCCTCAATCCCTTATGTCCAAGTACAAACTCACATAAACACTAATGAAAGGAAACAAAGGAAAGGGAGGGATATAAAAGCTATTTTTACTCTAATAAAAAGGCGTGTTAGTAGAACCAAAGCAAGGAGGATTCCACTTCCACTACCATCATATCATAAGGCACATAACATAACAGTTGCCATTCCTACATCTTCCAGTCTACTTCCTCACTCTCTCTCTCATCCTATTTCTTGACTAAGCCTCTATCTGACTGAATCGCGAATGGACGGAAGTGGAAAAGACTCCAAAAAGTAAAGCTCTAAAATGTCCTTACCCACCATCCACCAACCAACGAACCAACCACTCTCTCTTTTACACTTTTACGCGTATACATAGTATTGTTCTCTGTTGGCTTTTCTTTCAGTTGTACATAGTTTCTCTTTTTCTCTCTCTCCAAGAAGACCATGAAGAACATGGTAATGTAATGTAAGTAAGTATATGGACCACTTTCGTTTGTTGTCCACCCATCCATTGTTATGCATCCAATTTTGGAGAGGGACGCAGAGAGAGGAAAAAAGAAGGAAGAAGAAAATAACTTTAGTAGTCTACTCCAGCACCAGCCTTGGCTGGTCTACACACACATACAGGGAGAAGTGTAGTCGTCTTCTGCTAGATATGTGACACATTACATTGTCTGCGGCAGAGAGGGAAGATATGCCAAGCAATGCGTTGTGCCAAAATATCGAGGCGCTGTTTTAGGAGTGAAAGAAGAGAGAAAAAGGAGAGCACTTTCTCCTCATGGTCTTGCGTAGTGCTCAATCGATGTCTGCTCCTTGAGCCGGAGCCACTCCGAGTTTAGCTTTCTGCTTTGAATGTACGTACAGCCTGACTCCTTTACTCTCAGGCCTCTCACACTTTTGGATTTAGTTTGGATGGAGAAAGTATTTTCACTGGAGCGAGACATTACAGTCAGGGAGAAATTCTTCTCTCCAATCCAATCCAACGTTCAACGCATTTGGACTTTACAGGAGCTTCGGCTCCTCGTGCCAGGGTGTTTTTAGTGCGGAGGTAAAGTGGTTCGAGTTAAGACGCTGTTGTCTAAATTTTCTACACAAATATAAAAACAAAACACTTTGTGTGACCAGTCGATTAGGGTTGATAACAGTGGGGAAATGGGGGTGTCAATTAATTCAGGTCTTTTGGACTGAAATGAAATTAACACAAGAAGAAGTCTTCACTTCCTGCAGGTGAGAGAGAGTTTAGATTCTACTTTTTACGAGCAATTAAAGACAGCTAAAGACTGTTTTATTTCCTAGTAATTCGAACGGTGGAGTGAGGAGGTATTTTCGAATTTGTACTTTTGCCAAGAAAGGATGAGGATTTTGTGGTTTGCATTACTGTGTTATTTTCTTTATTTCCTTCTTTTCTTTCTGCAGTATTGCAGTATGATTGCAGGGGGAACACAAAAGCAAGGTCTAGACACATAGAGAAAGGAATATATTTCCTTTCTCTCTATCCGTTTGGGTGAAAGTTAGATTCTTCTATAAAAGGAAATTCGAAATGCTTTAACCGTTTAAACCGTAGAAGAGATGAAAAAACGATCGATGAAGTGAAAGCAGAACCGCAGACCATATAATTTTCTTTTCTAGAAATGAGGGAGGTTCGCACGAACCTAGGTGAAAGTTGGTGCTTTGTACTCCTAACGCCATCCAATTAAAAAGTAATTAGATTTTGAAATATGATGAAGACCTTCAAACGAAGCTAATTAACTTTTAGTTGTAGGGCAAGCATGGTATTATTCTCCTACTAATTGAACCAATTTTGAGAGAAAGTAGTAACCTTTTTTGGGTATTATTGACTTGGAAATATAATATAGAAAGCTAAGCAAAAACTTTTGCAGGACGTGGAGTGACAGGTATTTAGGGTATTGGAAATATAAGTTGTAAAATGAACCATTAATCACACTCTGACGTGAGGGAGAATTGAGGTGGAGGTGGAGGAGAGTAAATTGAAAGCATCAAGCAAACAACTTTTTCATACTTTGCTTGGGAAACTTTTCCAATATCACATTTCATCCTCAGGTTATAAACAAAAACGGCTTCTGGCTCCGTTCTATAAATAATGCTTCCTTTCAGTATAAATGTAAGCTGCTCACGTCAGGCTTCAGGGGGTTCTTCTGACGTTTAAAATGAAATTATGAAATAATTGTACTTTTTGTTTGGTTGCCTTATGCAGGACCCAAGGATGAATTGGTGCAGCGTTCAGTCGAAAATAACTTTCACCCTGTTGGCCTTAGCAATTGGATTTATTCCAACCGGGATCGAAGGGAATCCTGAAGCGAAGAGATTATATGATGATCTTCTGAGTAATTACAATCGCCTTATTCGACCGGTAGGAAACAATTCAGACAGACTCACAGTCAAGCTGGGTCTGAAGCTGTCTCAACTTATTGATGTGGTAATTTCCCTCTCTTCTTGTCACTAACGCTTTATCGTCTGCCGTTCGTTATATGAGGACAACACATCCTTCTTTATGACTTTCCTTCTCTCTCTCTCGGGCATTATTGCAACAAAGGGAGACTGCATAGTCACCCAATATTTCCTGCATCAGATGCAATTTATGGGAGCGATAAAACTAGTTCTAAGACTTTCAGGAAATTAATTTTTGAGTCTTGCTTTTCAAGCAGTGTAGCTTTCCCATCGTCACGTGCACTATAGAGGGCTAACTACGACCATAAAATGGGTATAATCGTTTAAGTGTTATATGGGGGAAAGTATGATTTAATCTTGTAGACAGAAGTAGGTGTCCTATTTCCTTAATTGCTTTCTCCACATCGCACCAAATTTAATCAATGGTTTCTTATTACATTATACCCTTCTAAAAGAAGCAATGTAAATATTGCTAAATATTGTGTAAACGTGTGTTGTTAGACATCCTTGACATCATCAAGACGTACCAGGTGGATTTTTAGAATAGATAAAAAAGAAAGAATTCACAGGGTTTTTATGCACACTAAACATAAGTCGATGTGGCATGCAGAGACTGTAAAGCATTATTTATAGTCTCCAATAAATAACTAGAGTCTGAAAGATACCAGAGAGAACCAAAAAAGATTAAAAAAGTCACACGTCTCTGGAAGTGTTCACGGCAGAAAAATAAAAGCAGCACTCATATCAAAACTATCAAACGTAGGCCTGGTGCTGGTGTACATCTATCATTAGGTGATTGATTGATCCCTCAGACATTCAAGCGTGCATGTTTTATTGCCTCCCTTTCCATTCCATTTCCAACGCTCATCCTGTTAGAGCTTAGGCGAAAGCAACCAACCAACCAGTTGTACTTGTGCTTGCTTTCACTTTCCCTTTTCAATGGATCCACTTTCACCTTCACCTCACGCTCAAAACTCTATTTTCCCTCACTGGACCCTCGTCAATCAATCCTGTGTACATGTCTCGAACGCATTGCCTTCGCCTTTATGGTTAAGCAGAGCCTTATTACATCATTTCAAAAGAGACCTTGTTCAAAAAAAGATTGGTTCAATAATGCGGTTTCCGCAAGCGCCTGTAGAGTGAGATAAAAAAAAAAGCCCATTCTCGTCCTCATTACAGAGAAAAATTGATGGAGGAATTGAACAATTTGTTATTTTCCATATATTTTCAGAATTTGAAGAATCAAATCATGACCACAAATGTGTGGGTGGAGCAGGTATGTGATGATGAGATTACTCAGCCAAATCCCTTCAATTTAAATCGAATTGTGTATATCCTTTTAGGAGTGGCATGACTACAAACTGCAATGGAATCCTGACGAATATGGAGGGGTTGAGACACTTCATGTTCCATCAGAGCATATTTGGTATAAAATAAATCCTCTTGCCTGTCTCTGTTCTTTATGATTAATTGTCGTTTGCTTTGTATTTATAATTAATTAAAAAGGCTGCCGGATATCGTGCTTTATAACAAGTAAGTGAAGTGGATCATCATCATGTTTCATTTTCTATTCTACAGTAAATCATTATGAACTTTGCATGAATCCGAGCTCATTAAAGTTTGCTTAATTTATGGTCCTCTCGTCAACCACCATCATGATCATCATCATGATTCAAAGAGTAGTAGTAAGAGTTCTGCTTTGTTGCAAACTTTCAGTGCTGATGGAAATTACGAAATTACAATCATGACAAAGGCAATGCTTAACTTCACAGGGACTGTGAAATGGTAATTTATATTACACCTCTTTGAGAGAAATTATTCACTAAATAGTCTCTCTCTCTCTTGACTTGTCTTTTGATAGGAAACCTCCTGCTATTTACAAGAGTTCTTGTGGTGAGTGAAACTGAATGCGACAACTTTCTCTTTTAAGTGTTGTGTATCTAAAGTTGGTCAAAATATTTTCAGAAATTGATGTCGAATATTTTCCATTTGATGAACAAACGTACGTTTTATATAACTGATTCAAAGAGCTAACTATATTTACTAACTTTCACCCTTCAACTTGTTTTGCTTTTTAGATGCAGTATGAAGTTCGGTTCTTGGACCTACGATGGATACCTGGTAGGCACAAATGTTTATCTTTTAAAGAGTACTCTCTCTCTCTAAGTAAACATTACGACACACGAGTCCAGTACAGGCATTTAGACTTTGACGTCTCTCGCTTTGACGGAATATACGCACTTCTTTATTTTACTTAGAGAGAGAGAAAAAGACATAGCGTGGGTTGATGATTACTTTTCTGACTGATACAAGAAGGGAAATAGATAAAGGGACAGTAAAGTCATAAAAGGGAAGAAAGGACTCTAAACAAATCACCTTCAGAATAAGTAAACAGGGGGTATAAATGTGTAATATGGCTCAGGCTATCCGTAGCAGCGTGAGATTCCTTCTTCAACTTTCTCTTTCCCTCTACCCGCATTGTGTATGTGTGTAGAGAAAGGGGTAAATCTTGCATGTCTCTAAAAGAATACATTCCCAAGCAGTAGTCAGTGAAACTAAGACCAGACTTCCCACAGAGTCAGTCCCAAAAGATAGAGGCTAACCTTTGATGAACTGTTCAATAATTTATATGAGAAAGAAAGTCAGTGTGGTATCTTCCTAAGTACTTAGTAGTGAGCATACACAATACGAAGAGAGATTAACTTGTTGAATTTTTCTTTCTTCATCATCAGGTGGATCTCCAACATATAAACCAAACTCAAACAGAAAACTCATCGGGACGGGAGGGAGACATCATTGACATGGGCATCGACTTGCAAGACTACTACATCTCGGTTGAATGGGATATAATGGGAGTACCTGCAAGACGGAATGAAAAATACTACAGGTAGGCAAAAGTCCCTCTCTCTCTGCTCTTACACCTCTTCATTCATTCATTCAATCATCCTTTTCCTGACTCTCCACTCTCCCTTCTTTTGCTCATTTCCTTCTTTCACTCAACCAAAAAACCCAAAGTAACCCACGCACACAATAGAAAATGGATTCGACTTTCTCTCCTTATTTGCTTCTTCTTGTTACAGTTGTTGTGAAGAGCCGTACTTAGACATCACGTTCAACATCACCCTTCGAAGGAAAACACTTTTCTACACAGTGAACCTCATTATCCCCTGCGTCGGGATCTCCTTCCTCTCTGTTCTCGTCTTTTATTTACCATCAGACTCTGGAGAAAAGATGTAAGTATAATCAAACAAAGACGGACTTTCTTCTTCCTCTCTCTCTCGAAATGAAATAAATGAAATGAACAAATCACTGCATTCCTCATCCATTCATATAATGCACAACAACCCACTTATGGAGAAAGAAAGAATAGAGGAGAGAGAGGATTAGTAGTAGTGAAAGTTTGCTCCATGGATAGACAGACTCAATTAAGTAATCCTTTGCATATATACTTTATTCATTCATTCATTCCATAGGTCTCTCTGCATCTCTATCCTCCTCTCCCTCACTGTATTCTTCTTATTGTTGGCTGAAATTATACCACCGACGTCGTTGGCTGTGCCACTACTTGGAAAGTACCTCTTGTTCACTATGATCCTTATTACTTTCTCCGTCATAGTAACCATCTGCATTTTAAATGTGAATTACCGGTGAGAGACTCCATTCTCTTCCTTCTCTCTAACATTAGTCTCATACAAAATGTTTGTTTGTTCTTTAACTTAGTTCTCCAGCTACTCATAAAATGGCCCCGTGGGTGCGTACAGTATTTATCGAAACTCTTCCAAAATTTCTCTTCCTCAGAAGGTATGTGCCAAGGCATTTACTTTTATACCCGCATCTCTCTTGAATTCTTCTTCTCTCTTGAATTTAAATTTGAGAATGACTCCTTCCTTTGGAACAGGCCTAACAAAGAAGACGACGAGGAGGACGAACTTGACGCGGGTGATGCATCAAATCTCCAAATCTGTCACATACATGGCATCAATCCCCCGCAAGAAATTGACATGCCCTTCTACCCCTCACTCCCATCTCCCATATTTTTGAGCGAGTCAGAGGCTCTACGACACAACTTCGGAGTTGGAGCGGAGATAAGAAGGTTTCCAACCGAAATAGAAAAGTCTGCTTCCAGGTTCATATACTTATGCACACATTTTTAGTCACTCTCTCTCTATTATATATTCCTTCTCCTCATGACAACCCTTTTGATCTCTCTCACCACTTTCACTTTCTAAACTGCGGTCTCTTTTTTTACATTTTTGCAGCATAAGATTTATTGCTCAGCATATGAAAAATAAAGATCGGTTCGAAGCGGTGAGTTTTTTTTAACTTATCTACATCTCGATATACCATAGCGTCTTTGGTGTCGTCTTTCATGTGCCTTGTCAAACGAAGAATGTTATTGATGCCCTGTTCTCATTCTTTCTCTTTTTTTCTCTAGATCGAGGAAGATTGGAAGTACGTTGCAATGGTTTTGGATAGACTATTCTTGTGGATTTTCACGTCAACCTGTGTTCTTGGGAGTGCTTTGATCATCTTCGCTGCTCCAAGTCTGTACGATACGACGAAACCTGTGGACGTACAGTATTCCAAGATTGCAAAGAGGAAATTAATGATGATGGGCCCTGAAGAAGATTAGGATCATATCAAACAAACTCAACCAAAAAACATCATAAACCCGTGTTACAGTTACTTACTTTACTCCATCAAAAAATGAGTCTTTAGAGACTTGGAATTTTATAAGAGAGAAAGCATAATAAGTGTGTGGGATGATGTAACGTAACGTTGTTATATAAAAACTAGGCCAGAGTTCAAAATGGAATTGGAAATGAATTCTCTGTTCTTGACGTGCTATAAGATTATGTGTTCCCTTCCTTTGGCTAACCAACCAACGCTTTGTTCACTATAGTCTAGTGTTAGAAAGCACGCGAGTCGTTAAGTATGAATGAATGAATGTACTTTCTTAGCGAGCTTCACACTAATGAGAACTCTCTACTTTCTCTTGTGGCACAAGAAAAGTGCAAGGGTTACTGTTAAGGATGTATTGATAATAATCACAAAAAATTCAATGTGAATTGAATTAAATAGGAAATGCTGTGTTATTTGTACATAAAAATTGAATCAATTCATCTATATATAGGTAGGTGCGGTCTTTACAAATACATGTTATGCAGTTACAATAATTAACAAATCGTTTTTAGAGAATACTCAAAAATGATCCTTGGTGGTATCACAACCGATTGAATTACAGTACAAGTATTATATTATATTGAGAATGCGACTAAAGTCTCGTAATTTTTGAATATCAACGGGGGATAATTGCTTGAGTGTGAATTTATTTATGTCTGTCTGCCTGGATAATTTTGTCACTGTACAAAAATAGAATTTTGCGACTCCATGTAATATGTGGGTTTTTAATGCAGAGGT